>JAZHYW010009551.1:0-23725 GCA_037355805.1 Ixodes ricinus
TTTGTTGGGCTTCAGTCAATGAAATGCAACAGTTCTAGACGGCAAGACGCCGAAAATAAACCCGCAAGTAAATAGAAACATGCAGGCACTATTTCCTCTGGGGAGTCCATCCTGTGTCCCCACCACCGCCATAAAATCTACCTAATAAAAATTGTTAATTCGGGGATTCCGAAAGGTACTAATATTTGATCTTTTTAGACACATGCACATTATATTCTGAGATCCACGCTCTGGGAATTTTTAGGATGTAGGTGACGTGATACAGCTATTATTGTTTGAAAACGAGAACTATGTTTTCGCCTTCCTTGTTACGCGGGAGTGATGTTCGCGCGGGCGACACGAGCGTGTCAGGCCCGTCAAGCTGGAACTGGTTGAACTCCGCGTCAGTTCGCCGGTTTTCTCCCGAGGCTCCCATCATCCCGTCTCCCGAAGGTCTGTAGCGACGCGTTTGTTGCACCAAGCAAGAAACGACCACCGAGGACCTCCTCCACATTCCTGCTCTTGTGTGATAACTTCGATAGCACTGCTGGGGCGGTAATCACAGTAGCTAGACGCTATCGGTCTGTTGCGCAATGAGGTTTCTGGCTTCCTGCCGCCGATGGGACCGTTGAGGAACCCGCGAAAAGTCCAGGTTAGTGTTTTGGGTGATTTTTTAGGGAGTTCTTGGCGAATCGTCAGACAGTAGCAGTCTTGCGTACATACGTGTTCGAAGCTGAGGTATTTTTGGGAAGAGAACCGTGTTTTCGATCCGCGTAAATAAACTACGCATCGAAAGCTGAATATCGCTGAGACGCTAGTGATGGTATTGCACGCGAAAACAGAGCATGATGCTACCTGAATCAAAAGGGATATGACACTTTATTTGTACTCAGGGGGGTGATTATCACGCGTACAGAGTCACAAAGGCAATGCTGCCCATACTGGAAGCGGGAAACTGATGTCCACTCTGGGCTTCCACAACGCTACGATCTTTTTTGCCCAGGACCTAGGTTTTCTCTACCACGACTCGGGTCATTTTGAACATGATCAGCTATCCACCAGCTCGCCTGCACACTCATTGTCGTCGTGTTCTTTGCGGTGCGGTTTATTTACTTGGACCAGAATGCATCGGTCTTCGTTTTTCTGAAACAGCTGCCAGATCTCGCAAGCCATCGGCAGGAATTTCTTTCTCCCGGCCCGCCGGTTCGAGCTTCGCAACTTCGAGAACACGCTTCATTCGCGAGCTTGGAGTGTGCTTGCAGCAGCCAAAGCACGGCGAAACGAAAGCGAATGTGGAAACCGGTCATCCAGCCGAGACGCCCTGTGATGCGCTCCGTGCTTGTCAAAGTGTTGTCCTCACGGAGTGGCTCGCGCACCGAACGGCCAGTGCAAGTGAGTTCCATGTCAGGGACGAGCGCAGCGCTCGTCCGGTGTGATTCTTCTTACGTCCCCGGTTCTGCCTTTAGCGCTTCGATGAATCAACTTCGCCCAACTCTCCATTCTTCTAAGCGTTAGAAACTACGAGATCGCCCAAATAGCATCAGTCAGGCATTGGGAAAAAACATCGTAGTATACAAGTACTATTTGCAGGTCCTCAGTCTCGGCAGCTGGACTGCTGCATCCCGCGAAGGCAGCAAGTGATCCTGAGGGACTGCAACTGTCGAGATGAACCTCCCTGGTCGTGGAGGAGCCAGTACCGTTGCGATACTTTCGACTCTTGCCGTCCCCTACTGCAGCAGGGAGTGTGCCATACAACGGCATGTTTCCTGCTCCCGGCAGCATGCAGCAGACTCTGATGCGACATACTCTCCATCCCACTCTGCCAAAGGTTTCGAGAAGTAAGCTATGCATATGTGCGCCTAGAACTTACAAGTTTGTCTGATCTTTGGCACGCCTGTGCATTTTGTTTACTCCTCCCTCCGCATGCGTCCAAATGCTTGTGCCCCCTTTAATTTCGCCCAGTGACAGTGCTTGCTTGCCGCCATCGTGCGTTCCTGTGCTTTTTATGCTATCCATTGCTTATGAGTGCCCCTCCTTGCGTTCCGATGCGCCACAGACGAGTAAAGAAATACATGCTCTCCGACATATTTTTTTATGTCGCTCGCACGTAATACTGTGCATTTGACTTTTCTCTTTCATGTGCTGCCACAGACATCCTGAAGAGGCGCACCTGGCAAAGCAGCTCTCCTGTTGGTCTTTAATAAAATGGGGCTTTCATCGAGGAGGTAGACTGGAACCAGTATAAACCAAACTCTGGGCAACTGTGCGCGACAGCAACGAAAACATTTAACAAAGTTCAGTACCATTCCGACTTACAAAGCAAACATATTTTCCAGTCTACACTGGCAGGTTTCCCCTCCCATCTGCAACATTGTCTCTTCCTCGATTATTCACGGGTTCACAAAGATAACCTATTGCGCCTTGCTAACCTTTGAGGAAACAGACGAAAGCTAGTTTTAGCCAAAGCCGATCTGACTATGCAACAGGTTTGTTCGGACAGTACTTTTTGCCAGGCACCAAGGAGGCATGCAAGTTGAAGTCCATTTACGTACGTGGCATCTCCAAGAGTAAACAAGGCGCACAATGTTCAGCATTTGCCTATGTCCCCACCATTCTCCTTGTGCCTGGCAAAAAGTTCGGAAGTTAACCACCGAAAGGAATGTCACGCTCATTTGCCGCATTGGCAACCTCCGTATGTGCATTGAAGTGAGCAAGAGCATGCCTTGTTCCTAAACAGCGTAGTGTACGAGCCTTCCTGCAGCCAATGGCTCTGCGAACAAAGCCCTCACTAGGATTGACATTCAAACATAATCTGTCGGCACTCGTGCTCTTGGGCAAGTCTTTCTCGTGTCTGTATCTATTAGTGATGGACCGAATCTGCCGAACTTCAGATTCAGGTATGCACAAACTGCTAAAAAAAGTTTAGCGAATAGTACCTGTTAAAACTTCGCAAATGTCTGCGCACGTGCGAGATGCGATGGAGCCATGCTGATTGTAACGAGCGCCAAAAAGGTAGGCCTATCGGGCAGTGTAGTACTACCAGCGGTTACAGCAAGGTGTGGAGTATACCGACTATAGTAACTGTAGTTTTGCTGGGGCTTCTGTGGGTGTGGCTCGCTTCAATATTCTTTTGCCTCTAAGAATAACAACAATAATTTGCGATAAGCTCGCAAACTACCATAAGAAACGTAATTAAAAAAAAATTGCTAGAGCAGACATTATGCAGCACACAACGTGGCGCAGTGGAGGACGATCGTTCAGAAGCAGTTATATGCATTGGCGGTCTCTCACGCTGTTCAGAAAACGCGCACAAAAATTGTTGCACTGTTTACGTGACCCGTTCGGCCAACCCAAAAAGTTTATATCCACTGCGTAAAAAAATTGTCTGCTTCAAATGCCATAGCCTTAGAAATTGCCTTCTCAAAATTTTTACACGCATCCATAATTATGAAAACTTTGATAAAGTGTTTAGGGCTTTACGAACCTCACGACAGACTAGTTTCGAAAAGTGTGAACTCTGTTTTTATTTTTTAATCAACATTGTTGCGTCGATCTCCATGCGTTCTCCCATAAATCCGGCACCTTCCTGGAGCGCGAGTACCACGGTGACTCGCGCCGAGCTGCTGTCGGCCATGTTGTCGGTAAAGCATGCGGATTCAAGGGATTACATTGTTCTGCTCTTTAGGAGCTATATAGTGCTGTGATCGCTACTACCCTACCTCGGTGTCACACCACTTCTGCAAAAAGTCACTGTAAAATTGCCAGTAAACTTGCAAAAATGACACCTATACAATTATCTTGCAGAATATTACCTTATTTAGTAATAACTGTGTCAATATACATTTTAAAAAAGGAAACCTAAACCTTTTCGCCTGAAATACAAAATATAAATTTTTAGGTTTGACAACAAAATATTTTTACCGAATGTTTAAAAAAGATCGGCAAAAATTTGGCTTTGTTAAATCCTAAGATTCGACACTGAATTTTTGATTCGGCAAAAGTTTGGCCCCCTATAGTATCTAATCTCGCTATTTCTAGATAATCTGCAATTCACAAAATTCATCGAATCACCCAAAACAAACCATCTTAAAAATGTGCCTCTTGGAGGTCATGAGACACTCGAATAGCCATGAATGGGCAATATGCAAAATAGCAGTAACCCCAACGGTTCAGGTGTGATCTTAGGAGCAGGAGATCGTCAACGTAGTAAGTTTCTGGTTTCACTGGGTTGCGCATCTGTTGTGCTATTGTCTCGCACCACCATTGCCATGTTGTGGATGCTCCACATTCTGCGCACGATGCAGTAATTTTTTTCTCCGTTGCTACATATCGGTTGTAGGCAAATAACGAAACAATTAGGATTTTGTCCGACACGGGGACAAGCAAAAACGCCATAACGGTGAAGTCAAGGGAGTGCAGATCGATGAATGTCATGCCAGCCTTCGTGTGCATTTGTTTGCAACCTTGAGAACAGCCACCGAGACTAGTACTTCTGTTTCTATAACACCCTTGTTTCGCGGCCAGTTCTCGCACAGCAACGTAGCAAAGGGCGCAAGCCTGCGCTGAACATTTCGCGCAGAGCTCGTCATGTGATGTCAGCGGCACACACTTCGCGGCCAGCGATTGGCGAAGCAAGGGTATGAGTAAAATGAGTGCTAGTCTCAGTGGATGTTTTCGAGGTGGTAAACAAATGCACGCAGCGAGCTGGCACGGCATTCAGCGTATGTCGCTCTGCGTTCACTTCAGTTCGCCGTTGGAACGTTCTCACTCAAAACCCGTGCCAGAAAAATTAATGGTTTCATCATTCGCTCTTGTCAGATTTGTAGCAACGAGAAGAAAAGGGCACTTAGTGCATCGTTCACGCGTAGACAATCCACGACGATGTTAGCAATGGCAATGTGGAGACGATAGCAGACGACAGATTCACAACCCGGCGAAACCGAAACTACTTATTGACAGTCTCCTGCTCCCAGAGTGCACCTGAACCGCTAGGGGCGCTGCTATTTTACTATTGCCCATTGGCTCCACAGCTTGTAGCGTCCGCTGCAGTCAGTTGTAAGGTGAAACGGAGTATGGAAATATTTGCACAGAAGATGGCAGCCAAAAAAACCCTGAGTGTTCTTGGTGAAAAGTTATGCAAATCGATTACAACTTTGAATTCGACAATGGTAGTGTTGTCACTTGGCTCTAGCTGGCTAACAATACATTTGTGTGAAGACCGACCATTGGACGATGCATTGTTTCCTTTGTGGTGAGAAAACATGGTTCCATACCGAGTATAACAAAAACACTTTTATTCAGTCGCAGAGATCAGGCACAGGAACCAGGAAAATGTGTCGCTGGCGATCGGTCCCTAATTGTTTTCACCATGCAGAAGGGCAGTGGTCGCCTGTTGCTCTGCCCCAGTCGCAGTCACAACCACAGCATCCACTGCCTATAGGCAGCGTACCAGAAGCACCTGAAACAATATCTATTGATTGGAATGTAGAGAAAAAACACCACTTTAATTAACCACAGTAACTGAAGCAATGACCACACTGATCAGTTGTGCAGAAGCAATATTCTACACTCAAGTGTACACGTCTTGTGTTTGTTTCCTGGGAAACCAATAATATATATGTTGCTTTTATGTTCCCTGTCGCTGTGCATGTGATGCACTGCCAACGAACAGCTAGTCGGCACAACAGACTATAAACACTGTGGAGAAGTGAGCTATGACTGGCGCAAGCACAGCACAGATGTGGAGACAACCTTGCTCTGGAAGTATGATCCACCATGAGCTTCTGCAAGAACGCCGAATCTGGCAAGGACGGCGAGAAGGCAATCCCATATTTTTGCGAAATTGAAGCATTCAACCAATTTCACGAAGTGACGTCAGTCACGACAGGAAGATACTGATTACTGTACGTATTATGAGGAAACGATCCCATTACAGGTCGCAGGCAACAATCTGCCAAGGAGTGGCTTACGATTGGTTGCATAAATCTTGGTAGGTGACCTTCGCGTGGTTTGACTTCTGACATCCTGACAAGTGCGTGGCATACTTCAGTATATCCTGCCTCATTCCTGATCAAGTCTCGATATGGCATAACTTATTGCAAGTCATACTGCTGGTGACCTGACTGAGGCTGAATCATGGAAGTGACTGATGAACGGCGTTCGAAGTTTCACAATCCTGAAAGGCGAGCCATGGGCGGCATCGTCTGCTTGAAAAATGTAGCTGAGAAGAAGTCCACTCTCCTCTCAGCAAGTATGAGTTGTACCTACCATTGCTCTCGGTGCAGCCTACCCTTTGTTCCGCAAGCTTCTCGCACACCCGTAGACGAAATTCCCACCCACTGTGCCTTGCCGAAGTCCTCTCGATCACCAACGTCCCCCATTCTGACTGATGTGTCGGCCACAATGCCAGTTATTCCCACCAATGCATGTTCGTCTTGAGTGGGAAAGACCTGCAAAGGAGCACACGAGAGCACATCTGCCGCAACAAAACTCCCTTCTGTATGTAGTGGCTCAGTAGGCATGGCTGTAATGTCGGAGTCATGCGGTGCGAGACGTCCGACTGATTCCGCAAATTATTCAGTTAGGAAAACACTTGATTAGTCTGGATCTGAAAGTATGTGCCATTGAAATACATGTTAAATTTTTTTAAGGGCAAAAATAATGGCGAGACACTTTTCCATTGCATAATAGCAGTGTTCGGCCGCTGTCGGCATGCGGTTGGTGAAGGCAACGGCACGGAAGCAACACCGCTGTGTTCCTGAAGCAGGACCGCACCAAGGCCACAGTCGCTGGCATCAGTCTGAACAACAAACAGTTTAAAGCGACCCGAAACTACCGAAGCGAAGTCGGTGATTGCCTTCGAGAGCCGAGGGAAAGGGTCTTGTTGCTTTCGTCTCCAGTCGCTAATTCTTCTCCTTGCGCATAAGCAAATGCAAAGGGTTAGCTATCTTGGCACAGTGTGGACGAGCTGGCAATAACATCCAATCGATCCTAGAAAGCATTGCAAGCTCTTGACGTCCTGTGCGGCTGCGGGCAGTCGGTTATCGCGCTACATCTTGTCCCGATTGGGGTGAAAAACTTGGGTTAACAACAGCAAAGCCAAGAAGGTTCATTTTCTTTTCAGGGTGAACTGTCAAGTTGGCAGATTGCATTTGCTCAAGGACAATCCTAAGATGTTCGAGGTATTTCTTGAAGATTGGGAAAATTCATGTACGCCATCACAAACTTGCTCTTTGTATCATTGACACCAATGTCCATTCGATGTTGAAAGGTAGCGGGCAAAGTTTGAAAGGCTCGAACACCTTGTGATAGGTAGAGCGGTTGCCGAAACCTCCTTGGGTCTATCTTGATTATCCTAAACTGTAGTCAAGCGCCGTGAACACTTTCGTGTTGTCGATCGCGTACATGATCGAGTCGATCAGGGAAACTGGTATGGATCTTCACCATTACAGCGTTGAGGCTGTGCACGGGAGAAGCCCAATGACTGCGAGTTGCAACAGCCCTGGTGTCGATCCACTCCGTGTAGTGCTGCATTCAGGGAGAGCTCAGTACATGGACGATGAGGCGCTTTGGGTTGCACCGCAGTTGGTTGAGCGTCGACAGTCTCGATTCGATGCAGCAGCACATCAGTCTTTCCCGGAACTTCCGTGTAGTACATTGGTGGAAATGGCTGCAAGATGCTTTCTAGCTGTTGCTTTTGTTTCCTGGACGCTGGACGCACCTGCAGGGCGTCTCAGACACCGGCAGAAAGGCTGCAGCAAACCTTGTCTGTACAGAGAGCCGGGAGAGTTGCGCGGGTAATGCAATCCTTCCCGCCTGGTGAAGGGGGTTTCATCCAGCTGAATGTCCATCCAGCCAATAGCCGCCAACATCAAAGTCGAGCAAACATTTTTCGCCTGCAATAAAATCTCCATCAAAAGGTAATTGCTGCGTTCAAGCCTGGCAGATAAAGAAAATGTTAGCGTGCCTCTTTGTCGAATAGCATGCCGAGCCTCCTAGCAGCGCACTGCAGAAGTGTATTTTAGGAACAAAGCGTTTCTTTTTTGTTTTGGTACAGCTCAAAAAGTCTCCAATAAGCAAACTTTCTGCTCCGTTATCAAGAAGGGTGGCAAAGGAAACAGCAAGTAGCCAAAGTGTCATGTGGATGCATTAATCTTGTGGGATGGTCACGGGTGGTGGTAACCAAAGGGTTCATCGGCGGTCTCTAATCAGGAGACGCCAAGCCTACTCCCACACCCCGCAGCTTTCTCTCGAGAACACCGCTACGGGCGGGTTCTGGACGTCAGCCGCACAACTGACCGCTTCTAAAAAGGAGGAGCACGTACCACAATAGGACTGGGTCCAACGGTGTTTATTGGAACACCAAAAGACACACTGTCCCGCAAACCCCCGCGCCGACAAGGTCAGATGAAAGGTCTCGTCGACACCGTCCCGAGAGCGCAGTCCAGAGCGGGCAAAGGAAGTCCTTCGCAACACGTCCACCCTCTATCGCATCCCCGGATTAGTCCCCTACGTTCCCGAACTCGGGCTTGCGCGTCGACCTCTCCCCCGCGGGCGTCGTCCTCACCTGAAACAACTAGGCTCCCGGATGAGCGGGGGACGGAAAAGGGTCCCCCTGGGAGAGAGTGAGAAGGAGATACCCCAAGCCGGGCGGCTCTCCTACGCTTCACGAACAGGTTGGAATTCACGGCAGCCAGGCCGAGCGTTCTCGAACCACGGTCATTAGACACGGCATCGGGAAGGGCGACCAACGGTCCCCCACAATCTGTAGGTCGTATGTGACACAGACGTGAGAAGTGCTGGCGACTCGCTCATCCCGAGGCTGGAACTCGCTGCCGCTAGCGGCCGGCGGCAGCTAGATTTCCAACTTCAGCGTCAGCGGGCCCTGTTGATTCTCCTCCTGGGGGTTATGTTGCACGTTTTGGACTCCCCAGGCGACTAGGAGAAGGAAGTGACGTAGGTGTGAATGAACGTATCTTAGCAACACCACGCATGGTCATCAGCGACTCCACCAATCCACATCCAAAGAGCGTTGTTGACTTCATCTCTCTCTCCTAGTCACCTGGGGGTCCAAACATGTAACATAGCCCCCAGGTTCCTCTGGCTCCGGCACCACCAGTGCAGGCATTGGCTGCGAGAATGGTCACGCTGTCTGTGGTAGCAGGAACCGCCGCCAACGGTCTTCTGTTTTTTTCCAATGTTACCCCAGTCTCCCAACACTGGCCGCTGCCTCTCAACTCCACTGGTTCATTCCCCCATTGCCAGCCACCTGTCGGCCCAAGCTGGGGCATTTGTTGGCCGTTCAATGATCTCGAAGACTGTTAGGCAGCCGGCCTTCGCCGTGGGGGGACTGCAGCCGGCCGCTTGAGAAGGTCTGCAGCACTTGCTGCAAAATTTCGCCCTGGTGCGGCCCCCGGGGGAGTGGGGGCAATCCCAGCTGCCTGGGGCTTCCCTGGATTAGGAATTTAGACTCTTGACGACCCAGCTTGTTGTAAAAACATTGGACCTCCGACGACAGTCAAGGGGTTCAGGGCGAGGGGCAAGTAGGCGAGGTTGGCACAGACCCTTTCAGGAAGGTGTCGAGTCGGAGTTGCTCGTTCTTGGTCGACGCATGGGGGGGGGGGGGTACCCACGCACAGGACGGCTCGGAGGCTTCTGCAGCCGGGGGCGGGAGGTCTGTAGTCCACGCAAGCCGGGATGGTTTCCTACGCGAGGTCTTCAACGGTGTCGTAGTTGGACCCATGAAGATACATGTTGTAACAGGGTGACCGACGAACAATGCGAGTAACCCTCTCCGACTCGAGAACAGCTTGCACTGCTCGTAGAGCAGTTCCTGCATGACCCGAATATACTCCACAAGGCCTTCTTCTCGGTTCTGTGTGCGACACTCGATTTTCCGCTGGACTCGGACTCGTACCCGGGTGCCAGGAACTCCTCTCGGAAGCTGCGGCGGAATGCCTCAAGAAATGGAAATCGAATAACTAATACCCGTGCCACATGGGCAACTTGAATACCATTTACAACGAATGACATTCATGTGATTGACAAATGGGCTCGCGATCTGTCGCGCGTGGAACGCCCCGCGCTCAGAGTGTCGCGCGCTGATTGGCCGATCGTTCAAATGCCATTCGTTCATTCGTTGTATACGGTATTCGAGTTGCCCGTGTAGCACGGGTATAAGGCTATATGAACGACACGGAGAGCTCACGCTGGACAAAGCGTGTATCACTGGGAGCTCGGTAACCCCCCCCCCCCGCATTCACGCCGCTTTGCTGCGACAGCATGCGGCTGCTGATTACAAAACTACCGTATTTACTTGAGTAATAGCCGCACTGTTTATGAAGAAAACCTGAGGGTTCGTTTTTCCGCGGAGCACGCAGATTGCCAATCACCGCGATCGACAGCATGGTTCCAGCTGTTTACAAGACAGAGATAATGTTTTCGTCTCGACGATACCATCTGTGAAGATTGCATTTGTATGGAGAATCGTGTTCTCGATCTGGTTATTCGCTTTGTTATTTATGCGCAACGCAATGATTGGCTGCATATGTGTTCTGTGGGAAAGTAGACGGAAGGGCCTTGTTCATAAATAGTGTGGCTATTACTCGAGTAAATACAGTATTAGCCATTTGGCCCAAGCCCCCCCCCCCCCCCCCCCCCCCTCTCTGCCCCGCTTTGCGGCGTCCAGCCGGCAACCAAAGCTCCGTTGTTCCCCTATGCACCTCCGGAAAGGGAGGACCATACCATTTAGTTGAGCGAAGTTTCGTCGAAAACATTCATTCTTTTCACTGTTAATCATAGAAAAGAAATGTAAATATTGCCAAATGCCTCTACAAAACAATGTTCGAGAAAAAAAAAAGGTAAACCCAGCAAGGGGGTCGCAACCCTGGTCTGCTGCATACGAGGCAGACGCGTTACCACTATGCTACTTTACAGCTTCGGAAATCTTGTTTTGACAGTTAGTTTTATACGAGAACCAAAACGTTTCGCGTCGTGCATATAGCCCTTCCGGTCGAGGCAACACCCACCACGTCTCGCACTCGCCGGCAAGGCAAGGGGGAAGATCCGCTTCAGCACGTAGGCATCCGAGGCGCTACGCGTCCGAGGCGCTGACCACGGGCTGGACGCTCTGCGTAGACGCCCCGCACCGCCACGAAGTCGGCGACGGACTTGCGGTCGTCGAGCCCCTCTGGCTCGGGTGCTGCCGCTGGCCGCCGGTCTCCGCCCGTGACGGCCGGCTAAATGTTCCGTCACCAACTCGACGGCGGTAGACATACGGTCATTGAGGGCCAAGATCTCAACCGACGACGGACCAGAGCCCAACTCCGACTCCGTGTCGCTGGAGGAGTCCTCATCTCCGGCTCGCAGCTTGGGGAGGCGCATGGGCAAGAAGACGAAAACGCACGGCAAACAAGACAAACAAACAAAAAACAGACACGTGAAGCGAACATTAAAAAAGCAATTGATCGCTAAGTGTTTTCTATTGAAGCAGGGCATACGTGCGACGTGCGGCAAGAAAACGGGCGCCGATGATTGAGACGGTGTCGACGCCGATCGCAAGTTTCCCGATCGGTAAACCGTACTTCACCTGTTCCTGCTCGCCCCGCATGCTTTCTGGCCTATCGGCGTCTACTGTGTGAAGCGAGTCGTAGCACACCCGGGCTGAGGCACAGCGAGTCGAAATCCAAGTGCCGTCACGCAGCGCGCCGGCCCTGCTGCTTGCGTACGGCGGCAGGGTACACCCGGCGGCAGACAACCCGACAAGTTACAACGATCTCCATCGGCATGCAACCGCATTGGCACCTTAAAACAGAAAACCGGCATCAACTATACATGTGAGTTTTACAATAAAGAGCGTATCACCTATCAGTCTGTGTTGCGGAGCCGCTGGGTTCCGTCGCCGAGTGCGTTCTTCTCTTTGTATCCGGAGTCCGGTAGTCGATGCCGAAGACGCTTCGCTGGCTTCGCAGCGTCTGGAATGCCGTCGTCTACGTATGCGGGCGTTCGAGGCGTCGGCGTCGCGCGTAGAAGCGGCGTCGTACGGGATGAACCTGATATCTGCCGTCCGCCGAAGAATTTCCGTACGACGAAACCACCGCATTCGATGAACGTTTTAAAATGAGTCCGTCCTATACGCAACACATTCGAAAAAATCAGTCCGCCGAATACGCGCACATTTCAAAATCAGTCCGCCAAATACGCGCGCATTTCAAAATCAGTCCGCCGACGTCGTGATTGGCTGGCGCACGCCCTTCCCTGCTGCCTTCCCGTCCGACAGCGCCTCTGACGGTTTGCGCCACGGCGCAGAACACCGATCTTGATTGGATTTTTAATAGGGAAATCGGCCGCCCTTGAATGTAATTTTAGGATTTATAGGATGCTTAGAGCCTGTGGATTGCGTTATGACTATAAATAGACGATCTCAGAAAGCACTTGAGTGCCCCTTTAACACCGTGATACTACTGTGAGTCACCGGTAAATCCGTGCTTCGCAAGCGTCGTGCTAACGTACTCATTTGACTGGTGGCAACGCTTCGCACGAAGCACAGATGACCCTATGACTTGCAGTCGTACCACAAAGCAATGGCGTCACGAGGGTCAGCGGCACCTCTGGCGGTAGCCTACCGCGACCCCCCCCCCCCCCCGCTCTCTGTGGCCCGCCGCGACACCCCTGGTCCTGCACCCGGGGCGGTCCGCCCCCCCCCCCCCCCCCCCTTTGTGACGCCACTGCTCAAAGTAAGCGGTACCCAGCTTTGCAGCGCAAAGAAAATCGGTACTGTGTGAACCAGCTGTTACAGTCAATATCTTCTGTCTCAAGTCGTCTTCATTCCAGCCAATGCTTATTCCCGGTAAAAGCCAAAGCATTCTGCTTCCTTGGGTTTAGGGCTAACTTCCTTTCCATGTGCACAATCCGATGACAAGGACCCGCTTAATCTTCTACTGGAATAAAAGAGAAAAATTAGGATAAGGGAATTTCCCCTTGTTGGACTGCGTTTCCAATAGACTGTAAGCAGTCCAAGGACTTTTCTAGTATCGTTTTTCGTGAAGAAAACGCACACTTAGGGTGTTCCTTCGGGATGCGTTTTCGATAGGGGAATCAAAGAAATGGCGCCGTTCCATCTGGCGTGCATCAGAAGAACTGGACCGGGAACTCGTAGCGTTGTATGTACAAGTACGAAAAGAGGGTTTTTTTTCTGGTTTATTTATTAATCTCCACATTCTATCCGATATGCCTGTTTATAGGAGAGTTTGGTTGGTTTGGTTTAGGGTGCCTTCAGAGTCTAAGAGAAAATTACCACTGAATATTTTTCGTTTAGAATCTTGAAATAGATAGTCGCGCTAATGCTATCGGTTGTCTTTTTCCTGATTGAACGAGAAAGCTATCGCTAGGGAGACAGCAGTACATGGACCATATCATGCAGGAGTAAATTATTTTCAAAATGTGATCTAATTACAAATACAATTACTTCGCTTCAAAAGTAGTTTAACTACAATTACAATTACTATTACGTCAAAGGTAATTAATTACAATTACAAATTAGTTTTAAAAAGTTATGCAATTACTTCACAATCACTTATTTCTGGGAGCGACCCGACTTGGGCCATATAAACTAAACGAGTTGTATAGAATGAAACATATTTGTTCATTCCTTGCCCCCATGTTTGAGGAGGCTTAAGCATCGCTGCATAAATGCCACGTGTTGTATACTCTGCTTTATTGCATTTTGTTAAATTCAGTGATAGAACTTGACAGTTTGGGACAAAAAAGTACTTATTTCTTATATTAATAAAAAATTAGTTGGTATGCTGGAAGACGCCAGATCGCTAAGGAAAAAATTCTGTTGACAGACTTTTGTTAGCCAGGCAAATAAAAAGTACGACAATTAGTCATGTATGAATATTTTACAAGTGTTAATATAAAATTAAAATTCACACGCGCTAATACGACCGCATTCTACATACAAACATTATGGTATTGTAAATTATTTACATCAAGTTGAAAGTATATGGCTCAGAAATGTATAAGAACCGAATCGGGACTCCCGAATCAGTTGGTAACAATATTCACAGGTGCGAGGTCAGTCTCCAAACGCTTATGCAAGTAATATCCAAAGCAAAAACAAAAAGAAATCAGCAAATAAACTTGAAAACTAATTCAAAGATTCAAAAATGCGACAGTACTAGAAGAGAGATGTAAAAAACTGACAAAAATATGAAGAAAAGGAACTTCATAGACAATTGAAATTCCCAACCTCGACTGAAAGCTGAAGCTAAATATTTTTCTTCTTCAATATTTGGCATGTTTACGCTATTGTATTTTCTGCTCGCACAGCAGACGGCGCTACGCGGCGCCGTTCAAGTAGGCTCCAAAAAATTTGTCTCTCAACCCGCAGTGTAAGCAACAAAACAACGCAACAATGCGACGCTCTTTATGTTGTGCCTGTGTGCGAGTGCTTGTCTTTGTGCGAGTGTTTCACCGAGAGCTACGCCACTTGTGCGGGCGCTGAGGCTTTCAGGGAGGTTCCGTTGGCGCCGCAACGTTTTGCAAAACTAATTGTAGTTGTGCCTGAAATTTTGCAATTACATGGTGCTAGAAAGTAATTAAATTACAAGTACAATTCCTTTCAGCCGAAAGTAACTAATTACAATTACAAATCACCAAGAAAAGTAATCAAAGTACAGCAATTCAATTACTGTAAATGAATTGCTACCCAAGTATGGACCATACAATACAACGTGCATTCAGATGTGGAAATGAAAATTGTCAGCGACCTTTCTTTAAAATGTGTTATAATGCATGAAATGCAGTATTTAGGGGCTATATTGTTTCATTTGTTTGGAAGAACAAAAATATAGGTACAAGGAAAAATAGGGTATGAAAGGTAGGTGCGGAGGAGGGAAGAGGGAGGAGAGCGGATGGAATAGGAGGGGTGCGGAGGACATCCTAGGATAAGGGAAGCGGGAGATATGGGGAGGAGAAGGAGAGGGAAGCAGAGATATGAATGAGGAATCCTGATTGGTGTGTCACGTGACGTATATTTCTCCGCCAAATGTTCCAAGGAAATCAATTTGTTTCGTAGGTCACGTGACATGGATTTCTCCCACTAAATTTAGTGGGAGAATAAAGTATTGTATAGGTAACTTGACATGAATTTCTCCACTTGGTCTATTAGACACGTGAGGTTGGGTCAGCATAACGTCAATTTCTTCGCCAGATTTAGTGGAAAACAGATGGACGGACAGACGGACGGACAAAAGTTTGAAGGGGGGGGGGTGGGATGGGCAACTAGTAAGTATTTCATGTTTTAAAATCTAGGAGTAGCTTCAATTTCTCAGTCGTCAAGAAAAATAGCTTCACCGTACGCAAAACTGGCCTCCCTACATGTAAATAAACAGCTCTTATTTTTCATCATCAGCAATAAGAAAAACTCAAAGGCAAAAGGTGCTTTTATGCAGCTTGTCGAACCTAGATAACTAATTTTGTGAGCTACTAATTTAACCATTAAATGTTTCTACGTTTCTTTATGATCTAAAAAGCATACCTTGGAAACTTTGTATAACAATAAAAACCTCAAATCCTAATCCAAGTCTTTAGAAATTCCTCAATTTACACGTGATTGATACAAATTTGAGTGCCATGTCATGAAGGGTCCTTTGAATTATTAATTCGCGTTAGGTTCCTTTGACGTTGAATTCGTCTGCACGACGCACCGCCCATTCTCACTACATTTCAGTTTTTTATTGCATTTATGGAGCGTTTCCTACGCCACCAATGAGAAATCGTTCATATGTATGGATCCCTGCAATAAAAGACATTGTTGCCCATTGATGCTTGCTCAGGTCCTATTCCCCAAGTTGACTTCACCTAATCTCACGAAACTCCATCTGTGCAGAATATGGCATCTCCTCTGCAGTGTTTCTAGTAAAATAAATTAACAAAAAGTCTGAGCTGAGCACATTAGTGATTTCCTACACGATGGAGTTCATTGAGCATGAGCATGTGTTGAACGTGATTGGCTTCCGATTTCCTGCAGGTAGTGAGCAGACGAATGAACTATATATTGTATATCTTCAATAATATATTATCTATCCCTTAAACTTAGTTTCTGGGGATAGCCCCACCAGCTTAGGGATAATCCTTCGAGCTATCCGTACGCCACAGTTTGCGCATCAGCCCGCGTTACCCGATAGAAACGTGGTCGCGAAACCTAACTGTAATAAAAATTTTACCATATTTCAACATACACCAAAGCAGATAAACATTGTTAAAAGAGATGAAACATTCGTTTTAAAAAATGTATACTTTAGAGAAAAACGTAAAATTAACCCAACTCGCTTTGGGTACATGCGTACAGTTATCAAAATGCTCAACCGGAGCAGCGTAGCGCTCGTGTCTCACTGCTCCTTGCAATCTTACCTCAAGAGAAAAAGGACGTATGCATAGTTAATTCACAACGCGAAAGTTTTCACAAAAACTTGTTTGTTAGAGAAAACAATCCTGCTGAACTTGAAACTTGTACGGTTTATTAATACGACAGCCGCTGGATACCACCAGCCGGCCGGCTATCATATAAACTTTCTATCGGTTTTGTTTTGTGTAATTTATTTTTCTTGAACTGGCCTTTTCAGTCTGTGGCTTAAGGTAGCGAGAGTGGCAACTGTAGAGGGGGACCGGAGACCGTCAAGGTCAGAGAGGAACGAACATACACACGCGCGAGGTCCGGGTGGAATAAAACGAATTACTTCGTCCACCTCTCTCACTCCTATATGTATACAACCTAATGGTAGCGACACCTAGAGTGCCTTCATGTGCGCTTCGCATAGAGTGATGCCAACTGCCTCTTTCCCTTCCCACACCCTCTTCCACCGCCATTTTGTTTCTCATTGTTTCCCGCATCCGCCGGAAAGTGGCCTTTGTGTCCATCGGTCCTCCCATCCGAGGGGGAAAATGCTAATCCTCCCTCCGTGGGTTCCACAACGCTGCTCCGAACTTGTGAGATAAGGTGCTTGTTTCCGGGAGGGTTATAAGCCCTACGTGATTATCGCCGAGAACCAAAATGGCTGCTGGTTTGTCGGCGAGCGGTATTACAAAGGGTGGCATCACTCTAGCAAAGCGCACAAGAAGGCTCCCTAGCGACACCTACCACAACAGCAACTAGAGTCCCCAAGCGCTTGCTACTTTAGCTGCAGCTTGCAGCGCATTCAGTTGTTTGAGGTCATGAGCATTTTCCCCTAGATGTAATCAGATTTTGTCTAGTGTTGAGGTTCACTGACGAGGACAGCAAAGGCTCAAGAAGTTCGGGCAAATCTCAAGAATCTGGTGATGAATGACACCTTCTGGCAACATTGCCATCAGCAGCCAATGAGGGGAGGCTTATCAAAACTAAGCAGAACGTAAAAAAATAAAATTACAAAAAAAATAAAAAAATTCCAGCCTTTCCAATTTGGTGAAGGAGGAAGACCAGCGAAGCCGCACTATGGTGAGAATGAAATAATGTAATGGTAATGCGAAGTGATGCACAGGCAATGTGTGGGAATGAAGCGGTGCTGGCAACCCAGAGTGGAAAGGCTCGAAAGGTTGCCGCCATCTATGAGCGCCGTCACTTGCAGATGGCGGTAGCTGTCATCAGAGTTTTGTGTCATCATTTGTTTGCTGACGGACACGATGCTGGGGAAACTAACCCTTAACAGCTTCTAGCTAGTAAAAAAAAGAAGTGAAGAGTCGATGCTTGCGATCAGAAGCAATGGGAGTTGCTTTTATGCACTGATGCGAGGCCAAAAGAAGAAAGAAATAGCGGTGACGCTTGTTTATTGGGGTCAACGTTCTGCGCCTCCACGTTTTTAGAATAAAAAGACCTTCTTCATTCTGCCGACGCCGAATGAACTTCGCCGTGCTTATGAATACTTCAAAGGAATATCAATAGGCGGGTGTCATTTAGGAAAGATAAAGGAAACAATCTATTAATTGTTTGCATGAAGGCGCCGACCCAACCAAAAATCGCACGTACTTCGGAACGGGCTAAACTCGTTTTCTGTTATTTTAGAAACAGAGAGGGGTATCTTATTCTTGTAAATCGCCAAGGTTGTTTCCTTAAAGGGGTAGGGAAACGAAATTTCAGCGCTCATTTTCTAGCTTGAATGTGTTGCATGTTGCACCCTAACCTCAAAAACACCAGTCTTCCGTTGAAAGGCACAAGAAAACTAATTTTTAAAGCTAAATAAACGATCTTCCAATGTGCACCTGGTGGATGCATGCGGAGCCTATTTGGGAGGTAGTCTAGCAACGTTGTGGAATCTGCTACGTAGTCGTGACGTAGCAGATTCCTCTGGCGCAGCGCCGCTCTTTGGCATTTCAACATTTTCCTTCTTAGCTTTCCTCCTCAACTCACAAATCGCGCATTGAACCAAACAGTCCAAGAAGACGGAAAGGGTGGACTCTCCTCTTTCTCGGACCCTCGTTTGTGCAGCCGGATGCAGCCATTCTCCCCCTAGAAGATTAGCCAGTCGCTCAAAACTCGGACAAAAGTTGCTTTCCCCACCCCGTTCAGCCCTAAGCTGACAGTGCTGTGGAAGCTACGTGCTTCTTGGGCCAGCCACACGCTCGTCACCCCACGGGCACTTCGAACGGCTCGGTTGTAACGCGCTGACGCTATTGACACCACCACAACGCTGACAACGCCACCAAGGGCAAAGCTCATAATCCCGCCAGCCTTGCTACGTCACGAATGCGGGGAAACTTTTCTTTCTGTTTTTGTTTGCGCCGGATATCCCATGACGCATCGCGCCCTCCGTTCGCTTCTCTTCGAGCGCTCGCTCGAGTGCACCGTTTGGAACGAAAAATATAGCCAATCGTTCAAAATACAAACGTGCGATTATGAATTACGGTTATTACACGTCATGCTTGACCATTTCCGAAACGAAATTTGAAAATTTCAATTTTGTGTTTCAGTACGCCTTTAAGATACTAGAGAGTTTTAGAATAGCGTAAAGACCCTTGCGTCAGCACTGCGTACAACGCACGCTAGCTGTCGACGTAACGTTACGGAGCGCGTTGAACGCGCACTTTTAGTATAGCGGAAGGCAAACGCATACGTAACGATACGTAAAGACTTGCAGCGCCATCTAGATGTGCTCCTGCGAACTGCCTCAAACAATCCAAGGCGGGTATTCGGTCAAGCCAATTTAACACCGCGAATCTCTTCGCTTTGCTACGAAGTGCGTGAATCTCTTTCCAGTTGCCTGTTGTGAACGTGTTTTGTCTTTTTTTTAGGGCTGTGCGACCAGCAGTTTGATCTATGGTTCGCTCCAGTGTGTTGTGGGATCCCTACTATCTTATGTTGGCCTCGTCATTTGCTTGGAAGTATGCAAGCAATACGTCGCACCGCTCGCGTACCGACCGCACGGTAAACACCTTTTTGGGTTCGACGGCGTCGCCAACGTTCTTGGCTACCGACACCCATCTTTGTGGGCGCTCGAAAGGGTTCGTCGCGTTGATTTCTTTGAGGAGGTTGTGGGTCGCCTGTCAATACCACCCGATCAGGCCGAGTTCCACTCGCTCCGAGGAAGTCACACGGGGAAGCGCTACCATTGGGAAAAGGTTTTATCTGTACTTAAGTTCAGAGTCCGATGAAGAGGAGGGCCAAGGCTGTCTAGTGGTCCGGGTCTTCAGTTGGAGGCCTTGCTCGGCACCGGCTCTTTCGTCTGTCTCCAGCTCCGAACTCCGCGTGTCCGCCGCCACGAGCCTCGCCCTTTTAATGCAATAGCATTCTTTGGATACTTCACGCACTGTTTCGTCTATGTAGCTATCTATCTATCTATCTATCTATCGTATCTGGCGATCTAACCTCTTACGCCGCGGGTCGATAAGCACATCATAAAGATCCGGCGCCGTGCTGGAAATCGAACCGTTGACCCTTTGATCAGCAGGCAGACGCGCTAACCACAGAGCTATGAACGGCAGTCGTTCAGCGATACTCTAAACACGCTGTTTATGATCTTTACCATACGACGCGCTTGTGCAGCGCGGATTGAGTCCGGCTCTCGCCGAGGTTCTCAGCACGAGCCGCTAGCTCACCGTCTCCCGCGCTCGGGAGAGCCTCATCAGCCATCGATCGCCCGTCATCGAGAGCGGAATGAGCCCTCGTGCATGGAACGCACGCGCACCGCTAGCTGTGACAGCGCTGTAAGCGCGTCCTATGGCAAAGCTATAAACAGCCGTTTAGAGTACCGTTGGATTGATGACTAGCTGAGACGCCAGAAAGTCTGGTCGGTACCATTTTGAGTGTTTGTGCGTATGGCGCGTGCTTATTGCTCGCCTTCCTAAGTGACACAAACGCACGTAGCTGGGCTGCGGAGATCGTGTCGCAGGGCTGTGAAAGTGTCAACAAATTTAGAATCGCCTCAAGAGTGGGTCTGGCGCTATCTAGAGTGTGCCGGGCCACCTGACGAACGCGCATAACTCCGCACCGTTTGATGTCTATTCGCATTAACGTAGATAATCATTCCCGCCAGGATGCGTTCTGCCGACTTTTTCTCTTCTTCTTTCTCTTTCTTCCACAAGGTTGAGGTCATCTTCAATGGTGAAGCGAACCCGTACAACGCGCGTAGCACTTCCACTGGTTTGCCTCACCGCCGCCATTTTCCAAACTGGAGTAGTCTCGCGCTTTCCCGTGCGCGACGAGAGCAACGAGAATGGTACGCAGGGGACCGCTACGTACGCTCGCAAAAAGCGATAGCGAGCGTACGTACGCATAGCTCGCCGCAGTACGTACGTATGGCTCATGCGCAGTATGGAGGACGCAGCGTTAACGCTAACGTAGGGGGCTTACGTTTGCTGCTATACGTATTACTAAAACTTTCTATTAACTGCAAGTTCTTTACAATCAATATTTTTAACTCGTTGTCCGGAAATTCAGAATGATCTATATTTTCGCATTCAAAATTGTGTGCATATTTTTTTATTTGTTTTTCACGTGTGTTTCACTGTTCATGCAGTAAACCACGTTAAGATTACTTCACTGCTTTTTAAATGCCATCCTAAAATATCAAGGAAGACTTGTTTTACAATGACTTAATGTAGCCATAGCAGCTCTCTAGAGGTACACAAGAGACAGAGACGTCCACTTACTCATAATAAGCACTCTACATATAAACAGTGCAACACGTTTTTAGTGGTGCTACCAATTACGTCCGATGCTCGCTTCGTTCGTGTTCACGGTGTCGTGGTTATATTTGGGAAGCGCGAGAGCACCCTACTCTATGCCGCTCGTGGCATGCACGCTGTGACACTAGACATATAGGACTGCTCATACGAGACAGAAGAGGGGAAGTGGCTACCGGCGCTTTCCCTCCTTTCTATTTGGTTGCGTAGAAAGAGTGAAAGTCCCGGATGAGAGGCCTGGACCGGTGTTGGGTGACATCATCTGTGCTCCCAAATTCGTTCGCGCTTCTCTTTTCTGTTTTAAACTCGTAAACTTAATTAGAGCCTCGCGTGCTTCAATGGCAACAGTCCCCGGTCATCGGGACACCATTGCGCGGTCATAGGGTGCACGAATAACGACGAAAGCGTCGAATACCGTCCGGGGAGAGGACCTATGTAGCTTGCAAGGAATCCGGCAAGGCGAGAGCGGCTGCAATTTCTTTAAGCTTTATCGCTTTCCACATGACCCTGGTCTCGGCGGCAGTGCATTGCGTCCGTAAACCGAAAAGACGTTTCCTCAACGCCATCCTCTCGACTGTGCTCGGAACATTTTGTGAATAGAGCGCGCACCGGAGCGCTGTACCGCCAATGAACATGGGGTATACGCTCGCAAGGTGCCGCGTGCGTGCCAGTTTTCTCGTGATAACTGCTGTTTCAGCTTGTAAAATTTTGTAACTGAATTTGATCTTAATAATAATAATCTGCAGTGGTGACTGACTCAATTTTATCATCTACAACACTTAGTTGAAGGCTTATTTCCGCCTCCGGGTGAGGCTAGAAATTGTTGAAAAGGTAGTTCTATCGATTTTTCTGAACTGCGATCTCTGCGCGATACCAGACAGCCCGGCAAAAGCGCTCCTTGGAGTGCCGCTGGTGGGTTGTTTCTGTTGATTGGGCGCTTTGAAGCGCTGGATAGTCACTGCAGGGTACGTCTCGTGTGTTGCAATCTGCGTTTTCGAGCCCAGTGTGCACGTTTCTTTGTTCGAGTCATGGCATCCGTCAGTGCGGGGACGGGAACAGCGGCAGT
This sequence comes from Ixodes ricinus, assembly GCA_037355805.1. Lineage (NCBI taxonomy): Eukaryota > Metazoa > Arthropoda > Arachnida > Ixodida > Ixodidae > Ixodes > Ixodes ricinus. The sequence continues at coordinate 22,205 of JAZHYW010009551.1, forward strand.
GAACGTGTCAGTGATAGAAATTGAAGGTTAGTACTCAAAATATTGCATCAAAGAGTAAAATAATTCGTTGGCTGCTTTGAGGCTTCCTGCGGTTCGATATAAATACATCTAGAACGTCTTCGTCGTTCATCTACAAGTAAATATAAGAACACGGAAACGCAAGATAAAAGCAGCGCAGCAAAACGACCTGTAGCAGCTCCGGGTGTTTACAAAGTTAATTGAGGTTCCCGTTTCGTGTATCGCTTGTTGATTACCAAAAACGGCTACGTTGAAATAGGCCCATTGAAAGCGAAAATTGATGTAGTGGTTCCATCATTTCTAGTCATGCGGAAAGCGAGGAACTTAAAACATTGCAGCGCACTCGTCTTGCCGGATTCATGCAAGCTACATAGGTCCTCAGGCAGTATTCGACGCTTTCTGTCGTTATTCGTGCGCCCTATCACCCAGCAATGGTGTCCCGATGATCGGGGAACTGTCGCCATCAATACCACAGCTCTAATTAAGTTTGCGAAGTTTAAAACAGAAAAGAAAGCGGAACGAAGTTCGGGCACGACAGGCACCCAACACCGGCCGAGCCCTCTCATCCGGGACTTTCCCTCTTTCACACAACCAGAAGCAGAAAGCGCCGGAGTCCTTCCCCTTTCGCTCGCTCTCAAAATGGCGCTACCCACGATAAAACGGTCTATACTATAGAGGAGGCTATATACTATATAGGGAGTATTCACTGGCGGCCATAGTCTGTGTGCGCGACTGCTGAGCGCGTGCTGACGGCGAGCTTCCACAGTTCTTTTGCAACGTGCATTCCGCACCATCAAGATTGCTGGTCTTAGCAGCCTATTAATGTGAGCTCGTTGTGAGCATGCGCTTTAAACATTGACCTCAAATATGGCGTCCAGTGAATACTTCCTATATAGGAGGCGATGGACTGGATTAAAAGCTCGATTCAGACTCGGTGTTTAAGTTTCAATCACCGCCGCTTTTTATATGTATATGGGCGTGAAATCAAATAAAAGTTGTATATATCCGGGTTCTCAATCGTCTAATCGAATCTGGTTCCACCGCAAGTGTGAACGCAGCGCATTGTTTGATTCACACGGTGCAAGTCATGGGAATCAAGGAAGCTCCGTCTCTGGGTTACATGCTCGGGCTTGTAGCCTTGGCTTCAGTCACAACTTAAAGTGAAACGAATTGATAGCACATGGCCGATTTGTTTGGAAGTAAAAGGGTGTCTCTATGCTCACTTTGCTGGATCGAGAGACCAGCGCCGAAGCTTTGGCGCTAGTCTGGATCCGCTCTGGAATTTTTTTGTCCCAAAGCTGTTGTTGTTATCGGGAGGTGTTTGCAACTCTACCTAGAGACGGTAATCAGTCGTATATCTAAGTGAATCCCTATTGAAACCATTACGAGAGCGAGCAACCGGCTTCGAGCGTTTTTGTTGTGCACAAGCTCTCAAGCTATGCAAGCGGCCTTCATGACAACATGCTTGCGCTTGAAGTAACTGCTTCACTCGCATTAATATTA
>JAZHYW010009552.1:0-59897 GCA_037355805.1 Ixodes ricinus
CCAAGGTCGATCTGGAAAAAAGATACTTCAAATTTCATAATAAATACATGCAAATTTTCTTAAAATTTCAGTCAGTCTTCATGTCCACGCGCATATAAATATGCTTTATCTGGTTGGAAAAGGGACGTTCAAGAATTATGCGTGTACTGTTATTTGATGGATCTTTGTTTACTTTTGTGTTCTTAGCCTAGCAATACCTACTTTTTCCCAGGGACACAATCAGGACACATTATGACGCAGTCAGTGGTGTCGGGAAAATCAACACTTCAAGTAAGTGATCACGGCTATAAAGATATATTTCCCAAAACAGGTAGAAACATGCGAAATTAAGAAATGAATAACTTCGCTATGTATGTTCTAAACGCGCATAATTTGGTAAGAAGAAAATACTTTATATGCACTATTACAGATGAAGTTGACAGTTGTAATGAGATTTTTGGTACATACAAAGAAAGTTATTTGAAACGTGATTCATAAACACTAAACTAATCACGACCCAGCAGGGAGCTACCCTCAAAATACCATAAAAATATCAATATTTTCTTCCGCGAAATAGTATAGCTACTGTAAAAAATCCTATATAACACAGTCAGGCACGTAGCCAGGATTATATTTCGGGGGGGGGGGGGCGCCCATGACAAAATGCCGTATGAGGGGGAGGGGGAGAGGAGGTCCCAGCAAAATGGAAGATTTCAGGGGGGGGGGGCCCGGGCCCCATGCCCCTCCCCCCCCTGGCTGCGTGCCTGAACACAATGTTGATTCCGTAGCACACGTTTAAAATGGCCCTGCTAAAATATATCACCAAGGACATGTCTGTTTTAGTTACAATAGATGTGCCCAATCGCAAAATATGTTTTACAAAAAGTAGCGAATGAAAGGCTCTTTTTTAATGAATGCCAATTAAGAAACTATATTTATATCGCGACATGATGCGTATTATTGCCGATGTACAATACCTGTGTCACACTAATATAAGTTTCGAAAACTTTAGGTTTATTACCGTTACACGTATGTACGAGTATCATCTTTTGTACACATTCCGTTCCGGAAGACCCGAGTTCATCGAACATATCTAACGCACATCGGAACTTTATAAAAAAAAATCTCGATCAGTACACTTCACTTTGAATTATGATGTGTTCCTCATTTGCAATCACTGCATCATACCCTGCCTTAACTACTAAATATGATGACATCTCAAAAACAAATATATATTCCCTGACAAGAGCTGAGTTGCATATTCGTTTTATTTATACGGAATTCTTGAGTATGGTGCGTTCTATGCTTCTTGTTTTTCATTTTGTACTACATGTTGTACAACATTTCCACTTTGTTGTGGTTTTACTGTGTTTTTGGGTGCACGTCTATGTTGGTAGGTGGGCGTCTATAATTATTGTATAACAAACGTTGTGAATGTTTTTCTATTTCATACTCTTTTATATTTATATTCCTGTGTTAGACTTGTTTTGCATTAGGGCCCCTGAGCCAGTCAACTTACCTCATGAGAGTTTTTTGTCTGGCGGCCAGGCAGAGTAATTTTCTGGAAATGAACAATTCGCTTCATTTCATTTCATAAAACAAAAACGTGTATTTTGTCTAATTTTCAATTCCCCATTTTTGTTCTATTCCAGCTGTTCAGGAAGACTTGACTGTTTTGCTGCCATTCGAAGGCAAGGTACTTTATGAGAAGGTCGGTAAGTGACACATACAGTAAAGTGTACATTTTCTTCAAATGACGGGATCAAGTATACTGGCTTGACGTGAAAGCGGTGAAGTTAATTTTACGCGAAGGAGCTTGAATATAATAGATAGATTTTAAAGTAACGCCGGAAAGTGCCAACAATTGTCACCAGCTTTTCACAAGAGATCAAAATATTACTTATGTACCAGGGCTTTGTTCCTCCTGTGACATTTAGCCATTTTCTGTTGTTTTGCCTATCATCTCAGATGAACTTTCGAATTAGATCTAGTCCAGAATATTGGAAGGCAGCCATGTTTCGTTAATATGTCACCTTCTATTCCCCTAAATGTTGTGCATACTGTGAGCCGTCCATAGCAGCAATACAAAAATGCATGCACTTACTCAGTTCGTCCCCTGAAATGGTGTCTTTATAGCGGAGTATCCATTTTAACGGGATATATTCTAAGGAGACACGAGTGTAGTCGCTTTGTCGGTATGTCATCTTGCTGGTAACATATTTCGCATGGAAGGATTGTTTACTAGATATGTACAAAACTTAAAGAATTCACATTCTTTCAAACATAAATTACACAAATAGAGTTTACTCTCTGTCTCAAGGGCACCCCGTTTACATTTTTTTACTTAATGCTTGTAATTTTGTTTGTAGACAAAGATGATGCGGATAATGTGAACTACCATTTTATACACTCAAAATGAAATATTTAAACAAAAATTATTAAATTTAATGATCACTGCAGTCAGGAACAAACTTAAAGGAAGCCGGTCTACAATGCAAATAAAAATGAACCAATTGTTTATCTTCCTTGGTGTAAAACGACACAATACGTTGCTACCCGAATGGGAATTCAGATGTCTCAAAATCTGATATTAAAAGGGTAAGAAAATAAAATTTGGGCACTTATTGTATTGCTTTTATATATGCCTCGTTCAGTCAGCACCTCAGAAACATCGATAATTATTTGTTAAACGCTGAAAAACTAAAGTTAAGCAAAGAAAACAATCGACAGAACGCACCTGGTAGATGGTGTCGAAGCTTCATTGGAATGTCATGACGTTGTTCATCTCCCGACACCAGCGCCACTTTTCAGAAGTACAATTCACTCGTAGAAGCGGCCTGAGCTTAAACATAATCGCAAAGCTTTGGCGGAGAAAGCTAACGCAGAGTTGGCCATGCTAGGGTGTTTCAATGCCCTTCTGTTTAGAGTGATGACATCATTTGTTGTACCCTATGGGGACAGCACAGGCTAACAGAAAAAATACAAAGAAATCATGGAAAAACAAGATATCCCCGCAGCACAGTCAACGCCAAGTGCCCATGCAAGGAGACACTTGTTCACGCGCTTCACAACAAAAAAGAAAAATAAGCATTCAAAACAAAAGGGTCAGATCTCATCGCCCTAAGCAAAACCAACATAAACGCACCCGGGCCACGTTGGATCGTTTGCTTCTGACGATAACGAAGCAGACGAATGAAACAAGTAAGGTTCTAGACGAAATTGCTTGTCGGTTATCATCAATGTCAGTGATCCCTTCGTATCTTCGTCATCGCTGATGTCTTGCTCGTCGTCCGCATACTCCGAATCTTTAGCGATCTCGTGGTGATCACTGATCAGTCATCGCGCTAGGAACAATGGACTATGAAACCCGTGGTCACACGTGGCTGTCGAGGCTGAGGCGCCGAGGCCGCCAAATGTGCAGCACTTGAGTACTTCAACAAGCGAGGTGGCAACGCGTTTACGGCACGTCAGCCTTGGCTGCGAGAGACCGGCAACGTCATGAGGGCGGCGGATATCTTAAGACGCATTGCGCTCCTCGCTGTGCGATTTCAAAGCGCTCTCCAAAATCGTGCATTTGGAACAAAACATATAGCCATAAGCTAAATATAAAAGTGTGCCATTATCATTTACGGATATTATGAATCACATTAAACCTATATAGACATCTCGTAAATATTTTAAATCTTGATTTTGTACCTACTTAAAAAGAAAATAGTATTTAATTATAAAACGTTTAGCTCGTTTGTTCAAAACTCAAATAAAATTTCCTAAGTACTTCAGGAGGTGCATGGCAAAAGCAACCAGATATTGGCCTTACGCCAAAGTATGCAGGAACCCTTTTTTAGTTTAAGCCTGATTAAAGATCCAGTAGCATCTGACATCAAATATTTGTTTTGTAACTGTACTCAGAAAGTGCGATCACCACAATCTTTCCAGAGATATAAAATATCACTGCTTGAATTGTTTAGCAATAACAGTAGAACCAGACAATTTGCACAACTCTGGAAACATAATGTAGGAAATAACGCAAAAGTAAACTTACTCACACTGAAAATACAGGCACACCAGTAAAAAAGATCACTCACGTCGCGCTAATTTACAACTCAGTTTGTATTTATAAAAGAAAAAGGAAGAAGACGAAAATACAAACTGAGTTGTAAGTCACCGCGACGTGAGTGATGTTTTTTCTGGTGTGCGTGTATTTCCACTGTGAGTGAGTTTACTTTCGCGCTATTTCCTACATTATGAATACCCAACTTGCCCAAGCATCCATTCTCCCAACATTTCCTGTTTCAGTTCTTACAAGCGAAAACAATACTCTGGTGAGCAAGATATATGACGTGGATTTCGAATGTAAGAATGCAAAGAAACTCGTGAAGAAAATTTGTCCCCAGCCCTGCAACATGATTTTGTCTCGAGACTTGAACACTGATTAAAACTGAAATCAGTCCAAACAAGTTTGGTATCTGCTGCTCTGTCTTTGAGGATGATGTTATATTATTCGTTTTGAGCTTGCGACGAACTGCCTCGGGCGTATTTAAATGTGTTTTGGAATCATAAATATATTTTGTCCCTTCTAATTGACAAAGTGGTTTCTTGTGAAATTGTCTGTTCATTATTTTTAAATAAGGGTGTGTTCCTGTGTTTCCGGTAACCCGTTACTTTTTCGGTAACGTAGGAACGTACTTGTTACTTCTTTAAGACTGTGACGGGTGACCTACGGACGTTACTTAATTATTCCCAGTACCGTCTAACCAGACTTGTGCTTGTCACTTGAAGAATGTAATGGATTACAGTTACAAATGGGCGAGCCTCAAATGTAATGGATTACCGTTACAAATTGCTTTCGCTGAAAAGTCAAGGATTACTTTAGTCGTGACGTTACAAATTATTTTCGCGTTAGTTTTAAAGCGCTGCTCTTAGGCGCCCGTTTCCGGCTTGAGCGGCGTCGCCGTCGCCGTCGCTTAACCGCGCGGTGCATTATGGGAAATGTCCCATAATGTACCGCGCGTGACTCTCATGACGTCACTCGTGACGTCACGTGTACCGTCCCGAGGACCCCGCGTAATGCACTATGGAACATTTGCCGTGATGCAACACGCGGGGAGAAGGAGGAGGAGGAAGAGGGGGATGAGGGCAAGGGGGAGGACGAGGGGGACAAGGAGAAAGAGGAGTGGGGGGAGGAGGAGGTGGAAGAGGGAGGAGGAGGGGAAGAGGAGAAGGAGAAGAGGGCAGGAGAAGAGAGGGAGGGGAGGAGGAGGAAGGAGGAGGAGAGGCGGGGAGGAGCTTGAAGGATGAGGGGAGGAGGAGGACGAGGAGGAGGAAGAAGAGGAGAAGGGGAGGAGGAGTAGCAGGAAGGATGAGGAGGTGAGGAGAGGGACGAGGGGTATACCGCCCCCCCCCCAGTATCCTTCCCTCCTCTTCCTCAAGAGCCGCGCTTTAATTCGGCGTTACAGGGTGTTATAAACGTCTTTCATTTTTTCCGCACACTTATTCAGAAAACAATACAAAACAATTTTGATAGTTTTCAAAAATGTTCTGCAACACTACTTTTCATTTCTTATACGCCCGTATTATGGTTGTCCTTGTAAAAATAAAATATTGTATGTAAGAGAAAGAGTGTAGGTGCACTCCGTTCACCTGTATGCTGACGATGCACAGAAAGCTGCAACCACATCCGCTATCCCTCTAGCTTACGACCTCCGCAAATGATCTTTGGAATTGTGCAGACAAAACTAACGGTGCGCATGCTCAGTGGAAGCGGCTACCTCCGCTACGAAATTTGGAGCCAAAGAAGTGATCTACGAAAGCTCCCTTTGACGCGAGTGTTTCGCCTGTTATTCACAAAAAAGAACAACTTGGTTCTAACGCTACAACGTGTAGGCAATGCAGAATGCAGGTGTCCCAGCTTATCTTGCTGTGTTTCCGAAGATTAGAGTTTGTTGTTCTTGCTGATGACAATGTGTGTGTTTTTTGACGAGCAAAGTATGCACTGAAACTCTAGGTGTCCGTTCTCCTTAATACCCTGAATTTCGAACATCTCATTAAGAGATGGCCACGGAGACGACTAACAGTCCATGACCGAAAACTCGACCAGTCAAAGAAAAAGTCTTAGTTACAGGTTAACGATCGTTCATCAGTGCTCACTTTCATACCAATATTCGTGGAAGTGAGGGGAGGGAGGGCACAGGGAGCGAGAAAAGGGGTGGCCATCGGTCTCACAAAGAAAAAAAAACAAAGGATCATACCACTTTTACGTGTTCTCTCTCTCTCTCTCTTTCAGCACTCATTAGATGGCCTATTCCTCGTCCTCTTTATGTTGACCGTTAACTGTAAAGTGAGGAGTGGACTCGACCACTATTCCTAGACAAGTAATCCAAAAGAAGTATCGTGCGTACCCTCGAAGACGATGCTCTAAGCCTCGCGCCGGGCGCTTTTGAGCCGCGCCTCGAGAGCATGCTAGAATAAAGTAGCGGACACCAAAGACAAAGAGAATCAAACCCCTCGCGCGAGGCTACATCGTCTGTTAGGGAGTTGTGAACCCGCAAATAGAGGGGGTATGGACCCACGTTTGATATCTGTGCAGGTGGTGGGAGACGTCGAAGAAGTTAGAAAGGGTGAAACGGTGTAAAAGACAAAAAGCAAATAAACACGAACAGCTTTCTCCTGCCCGGGAGAAGAAGAAAAACACGATGGAAGGCGACGGAGAGCGAACTCGGCGTTGTCTTACTTGACCGTTGTCTTTCATATATTTGTGCATGCCTTGCCCGTTTCTCTAGCGGTTCGAGTGACCGGTGATACTTAAAATCGTGTTTTCTTTTCGGCTATTCTTCAATTCCTGACGTTTTCTATTTTGTTAAACTTGCTTTCTTTATGCTGCTAAATCTTCTCGTATTGCTCCAGTTACTGTATTATGCTCATATTTTTTTCAAAAGTAACGAGTAATTTAAGTAATCAGCTACCAATATTTTGGAACAAAATTACATTACAAATTACTTCTGAAAAAAGTAACCTGGCAATTACAAAATTACTTAAAAAAGTAAGCGATTCCCAAGTATGCGTGTAACCTAGTTACATTACTCGTTACTTCTTCCGAAGACTTCAAGAAATTTATCTTCAAGATTTTTCTGTTTTTGTCGCTGAGTAATGTGAATTTTTTTAGTTTTCTTTGTGCGATTTTTTGTGTTTTGTGTAAGTATTCAAGTGATACCGTAAAAGAAAGATAAATTAATTATGTTCAGTTTCTGTACGAACAGAATGGTTCTTGAAATATGGCGCTTATGCATACCTGTACCATTAAAAGAGTAAAACGTGTTAATTCAAAATTTTAAAAAGTAAAGCAAAATTAATGTACGTTACTTTTTATCAGTCACGGTAACTGTAACATGTTACTTTTATTTGGAAGCAACGTAGGCCGGTAACGCGTTACTATGATTTGCCAGGAACGAGTAACGTATTTTGTTACTTTTTTCGGTAACGCCTACAACACTGCTATATAGTGATTTGCTCCATCGCCTTTTAATCTGCAACTTTTTAAATTTCACTAATATTATTGTTATTGAAAACCTGGGATGCACACACCATGCCATCACTGCAAGTTTGTTTCAACTGATTGCTGTAAGCATACCCAAAATAAATATATAAATTATAATTAAGATCTAAAGGGTAAGAAGCAGCATAAGCATAAAATTATAGAAAAGGCCGACATGCTAGTTATAAAGACTCTCAAGAATGCCAAACCGGCTGCTTTTATGAAATAAAAACATTATCATGCTACGAAAAAGAAGTAAAACAATAAAAGAACCTGACTTTAAGGCTTGCATCACAGTCACGTCGTTAGTGACGTCACGTTTCCGAGCGCTGCCGCGTTACCTCTTGGTAATGTCACCTTGCCTGTAGACATCATAGAGTGGAGACTGTCAGGGACAAGGAGAGGAGTATAAGTCGTAGGTGGAGAGGAGTCACGTTAGGCTTTTAAAATAGGAAGGGCCTTTCGCAGAATTGCCGCTTCACATTCGCCTGGAGCTGGCTGCTGTTGTGTTTTAATACTGGAGCCTAATATAGGCTCGGTGAAAAACAAACTGCGCCTGTCCTCGTGCTCTGTCCTTTCATTTCTTTCATTCGTCGTTCTTTTCTAACAGCGGCGAGGAGCCACTCGTACGCACAACACAATCCCCCTCCAAATAAAAATGTTTTTAGGGGTTAAGCCTGCCCACAGGTGTCTTGCTTCTGCTGCTAAGCTGCTCGAATTTCTCCAGGATCTGCGTTCTACGGTGGTAACTGTTGTGCTGGATAGGCTCGCGACAATCTCGATGAATTCCACAGCGTTCCTTCTGATGCGACGAAAGTACTTGCTCCGATTGTTTTTTTGAACTTCTACACGTGGAACAAACGATAGTGTTCCGTTCGCATGGAGCGTAGGAAGCTTCACTCGGCCGTAATCTCCTGCACCTACTGAAAACGGCCTTGCCCTCTGCCTGTGTATTTCTTGATATGTTTTTGGTACTTGGTAATTAATCTGTTAACGGAGCTTCTGCATCACGATGTGAACAGGCTTGTCTAATCAGGGGTAACCCACGTGTCAAATTTTGACGTCCATGAATTAGCTCAGCATGGAAAAGCTGTGTCGCTACATGTTTTGTACATCGGATACTCAAGGGAACTCACTAATTCGGCTACGAATGTTACCTTGCACTTGTATGATGCATGGGCCATTGGATTGTGGGTGGTGGATTTAGGACTGATGCAGAGGAATCACTTTTTATGTAACGAACTCTTGGAAGTTACGGGATCTGCACTGTGTGGTATGATACAATACAATTACTTCAGTATTCGATCGCAGCTGGAAATCTTAAAGATGAAGTACCATAGAGCCCTAGTCGTCACTTGACTGCAGAAAGGGACCTCTAAGAACTTACTGAAGTAGACTACTAAAGTAATTTTAAATCCAAACTCCGCATGGATTTTTCAGATTCATCCAAAGATTTTCACTCCACGCTGTTTCCAAGCGATAGATAAAAACGGGACCGTTTGCAGAGGGGATGCTGCTGTTCAAGTTTTCTTGTTATCTAACACGCCTGGCAGTCTCTGATGTAGGTGCCGATCTTGTCGTCCATCTCGGGCCACCTGAAGCGCTTACGTTGACGCGGCTTGATTCGCACAATACCCTAACGTTACTCGTGCGCTAAGTTGATGAGTAAACGTGAATTCGAAACAGGAGGAACCAGCAGCTTTCCGCCTGGTAGTAAGCCTCCCGCAAAGGAGAGATTGTCCCGTAGCCTGTAGCAGTAGCGTCACAAGAGGGGGGGGCGGACCGCCCGGGTGCAGCGCTCAGGGGGTGTCGCGGCGGGCCACGAGAGCGGGGGGGGGGTATTCGCGGCGGGCCACACGAGAGCGGGGGAGGGGAGTCGCGGCGGGCCACGCGCGACCGGAGGGGGGGGGGGGGGGTCGCGGCGGGCTGCCGCCCCGGGTGCCGCTGACTCTCGTGACGCCACTGGCCTGTAGTGGTGAGACAGCGCTGAGTCTTCTTGCTGTTCTAGACTCCACCTAGTACTGATGATATCACTCGAGGCAAATCAAAACCTTGTTTTGTTTCTTTCCCGACATCTTTTAAACTGATTGAGCAAAGGTTTAATGCAAGGCAAGAAAACTCTTTCTCGTCGTCGCATAATTTATTGGCATTCGACAAAATTCGCGCAGGTGGACTGGAAGAAGCATCTGACACAACGTCATTGTTATAATTCTGGTAATGTATCTCGTAGTTATACTATAATAAAGTGGTCCATTTTGAGAGTAAAATGGCGACAGAAAAAAAAGTGAAATTCTTCGCAGGCCCATAGGCACGCTTCGGTTCCAGAAAAAATGAAACCGAGGAACCTGACTCAACTTGAAATTTGACGGATACGGGAGATGAAAGCATCTCACAGGAAATTAACTTACTCTTTGGTGAAGTTAGTAGTAAGCACCCGGGCTTCGCACGTGGGAGTTTGCCTGTGAAAGTCTCTGATTGAACAGAGAGGCGAAGTGTGCCGTCTTCTAACACTTCCAGCATACTTGAGTTTTCGCAGAGTATTTAGGGTTGCCATGTATTGAGACAAAGCATATCTGCAGAAAGTGCCGGACTGCCTTTGCTTAGGTGCTGTACCCGAACCTCTTGGAATTTAATGTCTTTAATTCTCGCCACTTGAGAAGTGGACCATTCTTCTTCAGTGAAGAGCTTGGCCTTCGTTATTGCCCTCTCAATCTCAGACGCAATAGCAAGATCTGAATCGAGAAAAAGCCCGGATTCTAGTTGTAGATGCTTTCGAACTTAGGGTTGAATCGTTTTCTGGATAAGTTGATTGCAGATTATTTTATCAGGCCTCATTCCGAATCGCAGTTGGTTGTAAGGCATCGGAGGAACGACGCGTACCCTTGTACTGTGTCACCGGACATATGAGTGCGGGAACTACAACAAAATTTTTTCTGCCGTTTTGCTTATGGCACCCGTAAACAATTTCGCATCTTCTTCACTTAAGTGTGCTTGTAGATGCACCCGATGTGAGTTCTGGTGTGGCAACATGTTCTGGCAGTTCGCGGTAGGTCTGTTGACCCACAACACAGGAGAACTGAGTAGAATGAAAGTTCTCCCGTCAGCCATCGTTGAATCTGACGGAAGCGATCATGTTCGTTCCGGAAACGGTGTACCACTCGCCCTAGAAAATTGCAGGCTTTCTTGGCGACCGTAGGGAAGGCAGCGGTGGATCGACCCACAAACTCGTGCTGGAGGCTTTGTCGACTGTGCTAATTGTTGTGTTTTGACACTGGAGACTATGCTAGGCTCAGAGAAAACAAACCTTTTTTCTAGCGCACTGTCATTTCTTCTCTCTCCTTTGTCGCTCGCTTTTACCTACGGCGAGGAGCCGTTCGTAAACACAACACACTTTTAAATTTACGTCATAGCCAGCATGTTCGAATCAGAGATGTACAAAGTGTCGTCAAAATGCACCATAACATTATATAGATTTCAGAAAACAATTACGTTTGTGTGGTCCTGGCTAGCGAATTTAAGCTTAAAACAGTTTAAGATGAAGAAAATCTGACGCCCATGTGCGAAGCAAGGGGCGTCTCGGGAGACTTTAATAGCGAGGATAGAACAGCGTTAGCAAATAGCTTTGAGTACGAAAACATATTGCCACGCGCGTCGGCGAGCAAGCGCGTGCGTGGCCGAGTGGTTACCGCGCTTGACTTTCGTGCGGAGGCCCAGGGTTCGATTCCTGGGGCTCCGCGAATTTTGTTTATACTTTCAGTTTATTATTCTGGTGAATTCGAGAACATTATTGTTTATTCTAGGCCCGAAAGTTCTACGCGTCGAACCTTCCACGCCGATTATTCCAGAAGCCCACGCGTGTACATAAGGGGCTTCGCGTGGCGAGCCAAAGTCAGTTTCGCCCCAGCGTTCGATTCTGCTCTTTCGCCGATTTCGACGCCCGCGACGCTCTGCTGTTATCTACTGTTTCCTTCTTTATTTTTGGGCACAAGTTCGCCCCCATTAAACGTTTCAGTTTTCCAGTTATTCTTTTGTTTCCTCGCCTGTTCATTCGTGACATTTTGGTGGAGGTGCGGGGTACCGCATGCCCCTGCCGCGTACCCCTCCGAGGGCCCGCAGTGCAAGTCCGACGCCAAGCCCACGAAGCACCAACGAAGACACTACCGAGATCCGGCTCAGTCGTCGCACCCAAGGCCTACACCCGGAATTCGGACCTCTGCCGCCCAGGACCAAGCAGCCAACGAGGCCGACGATGGCCGACCAGTCGCCGACCCCCGCCGCTCCTGCCGTCGTCTACCTGCCCGTCACACCACGGACTCCGACGCCCTTCCACGGTGAAGCTCACGAAGACGTAGAGGACTGGCTGCATCATTATGAACGTGTAGCCCGCCACAACGGATGGACGGATGAGCACCGCCTCCAGAACCTCTACTTCGCGCTGGAAGGCACCGCGAGGCACTGGTTTGAAAACCACGAAGCCTCCTTTACTTCGTGGGAGCCATGCGCCGCCGAACTGAAGCGGACGTTTATCAACTACCACCGTCGGCAGCGAGCGGAGGACCTTCTTCGAACAAGGGTGCAGGGCCCCACCGAAAGCGTGACCAGCTTTGTCGAAGATGTCCTGCGTCTAAGTGCCCGGGCCGATCCGGAAGCCACCGAGGAGAAGAAACTTCGCGCTCTCATGCGTGGGGTGAAGGGTGAAATTTTCGGAGGACTGGTACGCAATCCCCCGACGACTGTCAATGGTTTTGTTACCGAAGCCACCAATATCGAGCGCGCCCTGACAGCCCGAGAAAGCCACTACCACCGAATCGCCGGCGCGCCTGCTGCTCCATCTGCCGCTGCTTCCTTCTCGACCTGAACACCAGCGGTGTCGACAGCTTTCGGGAGATCGTCCGTGAAGTCGTCCGGGAAGAACTCCGCAAGATACTCCCCACTGCGGATCGGCCGACCTCACTGTCGCTCGCTGAGGTCGTCCGAGAAGAAGTTCACCGGGCCTTCCAACCTGAGGTTCCGATCAACACGACGACCCCAGAGGAACCGACTTTGAGCTACGCCGCCATGGCCCGACGACCGCCGCAAGCTAACCACCACGCCACTGCGCCACCCCGACGAGACCCTCCGATGCCGCAGTATCCTCGACGACAGGAGAGACAAGTCCAGGACGTCCGCCCGGAGCGACCCTCGCCGAGGAAGACCGACGTGTGGCGAACGGCCGACCGACGCCCGTTGTGCTATCACTGCGGTGAAGCCGGCCACATTTACCGTCGATGCCCCTACCGACAACTGGGGCTGCGCGGGTTCCACCCGAACGACCCGCGCCCACGGTACGACGAACGGCCTCGCGACATCGAGGAGTACCTACGACGTTCGCCATCTTCTACGCCGCCTCTCCGCCGTGAGTCCCGCTCACCGTCGCCCAGACGTCCAGCGTCTCCAGCGCCACGACCCCGCCGAGAGAGCCTGTCTCCCCTGCGTCGCCGGGAAAACTAAGTGCGGCAACGCCTGGAGGTGGCGTTGCCGAAGACGACCGAAGCAAAGAGCCTCCAAGAACGACGGAGCGCTCCCACTCTTCCGACGCTACGCATCGCAATGACGCCCCTGCAACGGTGTCCAACAACCTAAACGTCGTCATCGACGGCCACGACGCATCAGCACTCGTGGACACCGGAGCAGACTACTCAGTCTTGAGTGGGAGGCTCTCTCGCCGCCTACGAAAAGTGACAACGCCGTGGGAAGGCCCCCAGATACGAACCGCCGGTGGGCACCTCATCACACCAGTCGGGAGATGCACTGCCCGCGTCGAGATCCACGGTGAGACCTGCCCTGTGAAGTTCGTCGTTCTGCAAGACTGTGCGAGGGACGTTATCCTCGGAATGGACTTTCTCTGCGAGTATGGCGCCGTCATCGACCTCGGAGCAAACCGGTTGACGCTACGAAAACCTGTTTCACCACAGGAGGAACCCCAAGCTACTTCATCCGCGGTCCGAGTCCTCGCAAGCCACGTGAACTTACCGCCACGGTCGAGTGTTTTCGTGCCCGTCGGGGTCACCGAAGCTTTCTGCGGCGAAGTTCTGCTCGAGGGAAGCCTCCAGTTGCTTCTAGGAAGAGGAATCGGCGTCGCAAGAGGAGTGGCTGAACTCCAGGATGGGCGCACCATGGTCCTCGTGACGAACTTCCGACAAGAAACGCAACACCTCACGAAAGGTGCCGCTGTGGGCCACGTCGAGGAACTTCGAAACTCCGCCGCAATCGCCGTGATCGCTGACGAATCATCGCCACCTCAGCAAGACATTGCGCCGCCAGCGCAGCTCGACATCGACCCGAAGCTTCCAGGCCCGAAACGACGACAGCTGATTGACCTCCTCGCCGAATACAGCGACTGCTTCGCGAAGTCGTCGAAGGTGCGCCAAACCGCCGTTGCGAAGCATCGCATCATTACCGAGGACGACGCGCTCCCTGTGCACCGATCGCCGTACAGAGTCTCCGTAAAAGAAAGGGAGGTCATTCAAGAGCAAGTGCAAGAAATGCTGAACGACGACATCATCCAGCCTTCAAGCAGTCCGTGGGCCTCTCCAGTCGTGCTTGTCAAGAAGAAGGACGGAACGCTTAGGTTCTGCGTGGACTACCGACAGCTGAACGCGGTAACCAAGAAAGACGTATATCCACTCCCCCGCATCGATGACACACTAGACCGGCTGCGCCACTCCCGGTACTTTTCATCGATGGATCTGAAGAGCGGTTACTGGCAGATCGAAGTCGACGAACGGGACCGAGAGAAGACAGCTTTCGTCACGCCGGATGGACTGTACGAGTTCAAGGTGATGCCTTTCGGACTATGCACGGCGCCAGCAACTTTCCAGCGTGTCATGGACACCGTACTGGCAGGACTGAAGTGGCAGAGCTGTCTTGTCTACCTTGACGACGTCGTTGTGTTTTCAAGTGACTTCGACGAGCACTTGCGGCGACTCCGAGCTGT
The DNA here is from genome assembly GCA_037355805.1 of Ixodes ricinus. Classification (NCBI taxonomy): domain Eukaryota; kingdom Metazoa; phylum Arthropoda; class Arachnida; order Ixodida; family Ixodidae; genus Ixodes; species Ixodes ricinus. The sequence continues at coordinate 14,487 of JAZHYW010009552.1, forward strand.
ACTCCAAGCCATACAGACCGCACGACTCACCCTTAAGCCGTCCAAGTGCCGGTTCGCCTATGACGAACTGAAGTTCCTAGGCCACGTGGTTAGTAATGACGGCGTCCGCCCAGACCCCGAGAAGACTCGCGCCGTTGCGGCATTTCCAGCGCCTTCAGACAAGAAGGCCGTGCGAAGATTCCTAGGACTTTGTGCCTACTATCGACGCTTCGTTCGGGATTTCGCAAGAATTTCCGCACCGCTCACAAAACTTACGAAGGACGCCGAGAAGTTTGAATGGGCCGAGGAGCAACAGCACGCATTCGACGAGCTGAAGCAACGACTCCAGACTCCTCCTGTTCTTGGACACTTCGATCAAGATGCGGAAACCGAGATTCATACGGACGCAAGTAACGAAGGCCTTGGCGCGGTACTGGTTCAAGTGCAAGAAGGCACCGAGCGAGTCATCGCCTACGCCAGTCGGACACTGTCCAGGGCGGAGAGAAATTACTCCACGACTGAAAAAGAATGTCTGGCGGTCGTCTGGGCCATCACGAAGTTTCGCCCGTACTTATACGGGAGCCCTTTCCGCGTTGTCACGGACCACCACTCGCTCTGCTGGCTTGCGAACCTAAAGGACCCTTCAGGACGTCTCGCTCGATGGAGCCTCCGACTGCAGGAGTTCAACATGACTGTGGTCTACAAGTCAGGCCGCAAGCACAGCGACGCCGATTGCCTGTCCAGAGCCCCTGTCGAGACATCCTCAGGTAGCAGCGACGACGATGACGACGAGTGCTTCCTAGGCGCGGTGAACACCGACGACATGGCGCGACGTCAAAGAAGCGATCCTGAGTTGCGCGCCCTAATCGAGCACCTCGAAGGACGAGGGGTACTACCCCCGTGTCTTCTTGAGGGCCCTGCCGACCTTCGTCCTCCGACAAGGTGTGCTTTACAAGGAGAACTTCGGAGACAACAGCTCGCCATGGCTGCTGGTAATCCCTGCCGACCTTAGAGAGGAGATATTCCAAGCCTGTCACGACGACCCAACGGCTGGGCACCTTGGCTACAGCAGGACGCTCGCCAGGATTCGAGAAAAGTATTACTGGCCGAGGCTACCGAAGACCGTTCACCTCTACATTCGATCATGCCACGAGTGTCAACGACGAAAAAACCGCCGACGAAGCCGTCAGGACTTCTGCATCCGATTGCTCCCCCGTCCAGACCGTTCCAGCAGATCGGAATGGATTTACTTGGCCCTTTCCCACCGTCAACGTCGGGAAACCGCTGGATAATCGTCGCCACAGATTATCTTACACGGTACGCCGAGACGAAAGCCCTTCCATCAGGTACGGCTGTGGAAGTCGCCAAGTTTTTCATCGAGTCCATTGTCCTCCGGCACGGCGCCCCCGAAGTCCTCATTACCGACCGTGGATCATCGTTCATGGCCCAGCTGACGCAAGAGATCCTTCGTCTCAGTGGCACCGGCCACCGTCGAACCACTGCGTACCATCCGCAGACAAATGGACTAACAGAACGGCTGAACAAAACCATCGCCGACATGATCTCAATGTATGTCGACGTAGAGCATAAGACTTGGGACGAGGTGTTACCCTACGTCACATTTGCTTACAACACGGCGGTGCAGGAGACAACAGGAGTAACACCGTTTCAGCTGGTGCATGGCAGAAAAGTGTCGACCATGCTCGACGCAATGCTACCCCACGAGCCAGCTGACGATGGGATACCCGACGCCCAGGTGGTTGCTCAACGAGCCGAAGAAGTCCGCCAGCTCGCCCGACTCCGAATTCAAGACCAACAACGTGTCGACGCTGCCCGGTACAACCTTCGCCGGATCGACGTTCGCTTCAAGCCCGGAGACCGTGTGTGGGTTTGGACCCCAATACGACGACGCGGTCTAAGCGAGAAACTCCTGAAGCGCTACTTCGGACCCTACAAAGTGCTTCGCCGACTTGGCGATCTGAACTACGAGGTGATGCCCGACGGAACACGGACTTCATCACGCCGCCCTCCACGACCGGAAGTCGTTCACGTCGTGCGCCTCAAGCCGTACTACGCGCGATAAGACTGTGAACTGTGATCTCGTGCAACGCTTGATAGGATTGTGTTTCGCCAGCTTCCGTATTTTCTCATTCTTTTGTTTGTCTTGCTCTGTTCTGTTGCCTTTCACGTGGCATCGAGACGATGCCTTTTTAAGGGGGGAGTAATGCCACGCGCGTCGGCGAGCAAGCGCGTGCGTGGCCGAGTGGTTACCGCGCTTGACTTTCGTGCGGAGGCCCAGGGTTCGATTCCTGGGGGCTCCGCGAATTTTGTTTATACTTTCAGTTTATTATTCTGGTGAATTCGAGAACATTATTGTTTATTCTAGGCCCGAAAGTTCTACGCGTCGAACCTTCCACGCCGATTATTCCAGAAGCCCACGCGTGTACATAAGGGGCTTCGCGTGGCGAGCCAAAGTCAGTTTCGCCCCAGCGTTCGATTCTGCTCTTTCGCCGATTTCGACGCCCGCGACGCTCTGCTGTTATCTACTGTTTCCTTCTTTATTTTTGGGCACAAGTTCGCCCCCATTAAACGTTTCAGTTTTCCAGTTATTCTTTTGTTTCCTCGCCTGTTCATTCGTGACAATATAGTTAACCGCAGTCCCGACAAGGCTGTTTGCGCGTACGCGGGCACAAAACCCCGTACGCAAACCGCGACCCCAACCGCGTTCTGGACTGGCGCATGGCGGCAACGCAATTTTTAGCGTACGCTAACCTAAAACTCTCCATTAAATGCTTCAAGTTCGGGTGGCCAGTGATCGGGAACCAAAAAAGAATTGGTGCAATATTCTTGGGTTACGAGCTCTAAAAAAATGACATGCCGTACTCTGACGTCTCTTAATATGCGCAATGGGTTTAACTAGAAACATATTAGATGTCGTAGGGGTCTCGAATGCTTTACCTCGCCGTGAAAGTGGCAATATTCACCCATAAGATAATTGCAAAGAAGTATTCCTATATTGTAGCCAATAAACGTATGAGAACATATAAGATCATATAAGAACTCTTACACATTATATATATTCCCTGGAAAAATCATATATTAATTTTGTATAGGATAATGATGTAATTAACACACAGTAAGATTATGGCGGTCATTTGCTGTGGCGTAATTAAAGAATATCCAGGGCTGGGCAGATGAATCTAAGCGTAGAACCGTAAAAAAATACTTTTAATTGAAGAACCGCGGTAAAAAGGGGCGCTGCAGATTTTTAAATATTTTTTGTGGGTCCACACGAAATCTACTTTTAAAGCAATAGCCCATTATGTTTCTTTCTTGTGCGTCCCCATTTTAAAAACAGGCACTTTTAAGTTTAGATTATAATTCTTTGTTGCAGTCCCGTGAAGCTCGAGCGAGGTGCTCGTGAAGATCTAGATTTTAACACGACATCGTTAAGGAGCTCGTGGCGCAGAAAAGCCGATGTCTGTGCAGTGACGGGAAAATCCTGATTGGTCGATAGGGTCATGACGTCACGGCGACATGACCTCGCGCGGTAATTTGAAACAACCCACAACGCTCACGTGAGACGTGAGCGTCACGCGTGGAATGACTGTGATTAAAAAACATGCCATTTAAGGCCAACGTTATTGGAACCACTCAATTGGGAAACTTCCATAGAGCCTGCTCTGAAAAAGTGGCACCGATCCGTACCTCGAGAACCGAGCTAATGGCTATTGCAACGACGCCATTTCTTCCGCAGCGGCCACTCGAGGAAGTGCACGTAGTACCGCATTCGATAGCGTCCGCTGTGACTTCTATATTGGCTTTAATCGGCCATTTTGGCGCCGAAACATGTACGGGGGAAGGGATTTCGGGGGTGCTACCGAAGTTAGGATGCGCCCAGGTTTCGGTAGCGCGTCCCGCGCTACCTGAAATCACCACTGAGACATGGTTGTATAAAAACAATATTTATTGTGCCGCAAAACCTTGCAAACTAAAGATTTAAGAAAACATCACGCACCCGTCATTTTGTACTAAACTCAAATAAGTTAAGTTACTACAAAAAAGTTTTTATTGTTTGTTTTTACGCAAAAACACAACAAACAGATTTTGTTGTGTTCGTCCGTTTTTTTATCGTTCCCCATCTCAGGTTTTACAAGATGCTTTCTGAAAGCTCAAGGTGACCACTGTAAAGAAAAAAGATTAAGAGTGGCGCTGTTGTCGTATCTAGCTCGGTCTCGGTGAACGCCAGCGGCTAGAGTTTCAACCGTGAGTTTCCCAACTGAGTGTTGTAGTAACGTTGTGTAAGGCGAAATTAATATCACCGCATGTATCAATGATTTCACGTTACAAATTATTTTCCTTAAAGAAAAATTTAATAATTTTAGGCGGGACTCGACTCCACGACCCGGTTGCAATTCAGAGAGGCTACAGACTAGGCCATGTACGCCGGACTTCCTGGCCACTGGCAGGAGAGCATGAGAGGGAATTGGAAGGTGATGCGAACGGAACCCAATAACGCTGTCGCGTTCCACTTGTAAAGGCGTCCGCCAAGATTTTTACAGCCTTATTATAAGGATAAGGATGCCTCACACTATCACACTAGTACGTGTGCTGGCATGGATGCAAAAAGGCAAGCTGTCTTTTTTATTCTCGAACTTTTTTTCTTTTTATCTTACACGCGGGAGAGGGGTGCCGGGGAAGGGGAGGGATGGGGAATGTATACTTACTAGGGGCAGCGTGCCGCACATTGAACCCTCGAAAGAGCCGCGAGTATGCCCACCCCTGGAATATATCATAGCTCTGTGATAATAAAATATATTTCTTCAGCTCTTCATAATTCTTTCATTTGTATTAGAATAAAGAGTAGACCATTGTATATTTGTTTACGTTAAAATTTCGGTTACCGTCAAAGTTCGGGTACCTGGTACAATACACTTGTCCAGACGTTTGCTCCAATGCTCAAAACAGTTTTTAAATTCGTCAATTTTGAAGAATTTTAGTGCTTCCGCCGTTTTCCTTCATATTTTCCACATCGGCACACTGTTTCCCTTCGGAACTTTTTTCATCTGGGGAAACAAGTAGCGCAAATTGCCCTGCAAATGTGTTGCAACGTGAAAAGTTCTTGGTTTGGCACTAGTGGTGCTAAACCACTAACGATAACCAAGTGTTTAGTGCAGAGTTAGTGTTAGAGTTAGAGTTAGAGTTAGTTAGAGTTAGAGTTAAAGAGATTTAGTTAGAGTCAGTTAGTTAGAATTAGATTTAGTTAGGGTTAGTAAGATTTAATGCCTAGTTAGAGTTAGTGTTAGTTGATACTGGTGGAGTTAGTGGTGCTAACTCCCCTAGCTCGCAGTTACAATTTTTGTGGCTTCCTTAATTAAAAACAAAACTAACCTAAAATGTTTCACGATAAAAATGTTACGCGGGGCGAGGTCATGTCAATGAATAGGGAAGTTGGGGTACGCGGTAATGCCGTTTTTTGTTTTGTTAAAGAAAAACAACTGCTAAACACTCAGCGTGCGGTTGGCAGGCGCGATGTCATAGTAGATGAGCCAATTTGCTGTTGTACACAACTCAGAACGTTTCTTTCACAAATCGCATCGCAACATTCTCCAAAATTTCAGAAAAGAACCTTGGTTGGCCATTAGACCCAGAGCAACAAATTACTAGAGCAGAATCCTTCTCATATCGAAGAAACTGATGATCACTGTTTTCATGTTGGACTTTACTTGCCGCGCATTTTTGGGTCGTGGGAAAGTGGTAGCTTTTATTGGCTGGATAGATGCTATGACACCAAGTGATTTCACAAGGCGCCCGTCTCTCTGGCTTCATGCTCGCGGAGAAATTCGGAAGAGCGAAGTTACCTCGCCCCTTCTTGCCCTTCTGACCAATAGATCGCCCTTCGGCGCACTCTAGCGGTGCCTGAAGAAAACCTGTTTCCCGATTGGTTATAACTTATAAAGACGACGCACCGGGGTGCTATCCAATTTCCTTCTTTTGAGGTACTCTATCTATCTGTGCGAGGGTCTTCTCTCCCCCTGGACGTCAGCGTAGGACTTATGAAAGTGCGAGGTCGCGCAGGTGGTGTTTTGATGGCTGACACCTCGGATACAAGCGTCGGTCCGTGCGTCGTACCTAGTTTTTTGTGAACCACGTGGCACGGGAAACATTTACCGCTGCCGTAGTTAGCCCATGCGTTATTGATAGAAATAGCCTGTGTTGCGTTTGATGAGTGTTCAATAAACAGAAGAACTCCTCAGGTGATCCATGCATCGTGCGTTAGAGTTACGTCCTGAGTACTTAGTAAACGGACGGGCCCGTCCGGTCTGCTTGGTCGCGGACTACGTGCCGGCGAGTGTACGTAGACTTTCCCGCAATGTTTCGTTGCGGGGTCGTAGCAGTAGCACCAAAGCTCATCTCCGGTTATAACTTCGGGCAAAAAAATCAAGGTAATCCTCCAACAGCTCTTTCAAAGCGCCGCAAGCAGCCAGCCGATTGCCTTCTTGTTGTGGTGTGAGCAAGCGAGCACGAAATTTGCTGCAATACTTTTCACGTGCTCATTCTCTGCTAAAATTAGCTGACAGGAATTCCACGACACTCCAGGCAACTCAGAAGTTCATCGATTGTACGACGGTTGTAGTCGTAAATGGCGTGACGAATTCTTTTCGCGGTCTCTTGAGTTCGGCTGGTCGAAGGACGCCCTGAACGAGGTCCATGGTCAATCGGCGTTTCGTCTCGTTAAAGATAAGAGAGCCATTCGTAAACTTGTGTTTACTCGGACCAGCTTTCTTGTGAGCCGTCTGTAGCATAACTACCGTCTCCGCCGCCCTTCTTGTTAAAACAAGAAGCAAAATTTCACTGCCGCACGTTGTTAGTATAAATCAACCAAATGGATTGAAAGAATCTCCCAAAGCAATCCAGCAAATCCGAATGAAGCGTCTCACAGGAACGCCGCCTGCTACTATGATGCAGATGGATCCCTAGTAAAAGCACATAGCGGGAGAATCGTTTACTGCACGGAGCCCGCCTACGAGAAACCATTTCCTATTACTTTGGGTATACCAAAGTAGACAGATTTTGAGGTAGTGAAATGGAGTTTGACCTGATACAGAGATTGGCTAATATCTACGTCAGGATTATTTTTATTTGAATGTCGACTATCTAAGCTGCAGTCTACGTTTGACAAATTTGTAGATCAGAAAACGTTAAAAATATAGCTCTGAAGAAATTAAAAGAAAAAAACGAATTGTAGACTATTTTACGAAAGTCCGTTGCAACATAGGGCATACAAAAGAATCTCCCCGTTAAATTTCAAATACGTGAGACGCGCGTTGAGCCAAACGCGGCGACGTAGCTCCTCCCATTAAGTGGAAAAAATATATGCGTTCGTAGAGAGTTGCTTAATGACAACTAAAGATTTCACATGGCATCTAGAATCGTAAAAATGTCAAAACTCTAATTTTGACGAACATACGTAAAATATCGTCTATGTTTTACGAAGGTTTTCTTCTAGGAAAAAAGAGAGAAAAAAAGAACAAACAATGGTTCCAGCGAATTGTGTTTTTTAGAATTATGGAGCCCTGAAGCGGCCGCGGCGGAAATGAGTGTTTTCGCGACTGTCACAGCTACCTTGTTTGAGTCACTCTTCTGCCGCTAATATTTTTGCTATAAATCATTCGAGGGCATGACAAACACACTGTACAAAAATACCTTGTTTTTTTTTTTTTTTTACAGGCAATTATTTTTAGAATTATAGCAAAATGTCGATATTCTTAGAAGTTTACCTAAAGAGCGTTTTCAGATAAGATAAAAAAAAACCACGTCCGGCGACTAGTTTTCGTTTTGATGAAAAAATATTTTGCTGGCTTCGTGCCCAGAAAAGCAAAATAGGTCCTTGTCTTTGCAAAAAATAAAATAAAAGCACCCTCCCAGTCACGTGCGCGTTTTGCGAATCGCGCGATGATGGCAGTTTGGGCGGCTTCCGCCAAAAAACTGTTTTGGTTACGATTCTAGAAATATTTACTGAAAAATTAGGCATAGGAAGGATTGACACAAATTATTTTTCACCGGGTCGTTATTTTGAGAAACAAAATCGCAAATACGTCAGATTGCGCAGTAACGCTCTGAATTAAAGATTTGTTTTCTCAGTACCTATAGAAGCTAAAGTCTTCAAGATTTGCCAGTGAGTAGACCTGCATATACTTCATCTTTGCATAAAATATCGTTGTCCTGGTTAGTTGGAAAAAGTTACAAGAATTGCTCACATATGGACATTTTACTAAATTTGCATTATTTGGAAACTTATTTAATAATATTGCCATCTTTAATATTCCTTAAACTCTCCAAAATTAACGTTTATAATATGTACTAACCGAGTCTGAAAAAAATATCGCAATATCTGTGTGGCTTTGAAGTTATAAATCGAAAAATGTGGCCAAATATGACGCCTACGTGGTTGCTATAAATGCGTAAAAATGCTACGGGGTGTTCAGCAACAGACAAACTGACAGCACAAAGGTAGACGGTAGTTTGAAGGGAAAATACCTAATACACTTTTGTACAACCAACCCAAAAATGCGCATGGGCCGGAGCGATTGAGAGGACAACCTTGTTCCATGCTTCACGGTGCCTGTTTGAACAGCCGGCGTGTAACGTCTCCGATGTACGCGACGTAAAGGAAGCGACCGGAGCGACTTTGCAAACATATCAGCTTACAACCTTGGCGGTTACATGACGTAGAAGTAGGGTGCGGCAGAAACTGCGGCGCCTGTGAGCGCCAATAAATCCACCGCCACGGAGGTGCGCACAACGCGAAAAAAAATAACTGCAAACAAATAAAATGAATTGCGATTGACTGAGATTGTCATTTAAACTTAATTTATATGACAGCGGTATGAAGAATTGAAATATCCAATTTCTCAAAACTCGATTCTTCCAACTATATTCTTGTTTTCAAAGGCCGATGTGCGATACCACATCCATGAACACCACACGAAGAGACGACTCCGCTCACACTCATCTGTTTATCGCGCCGGGAGTCTGCGGCCTAAGTCAACACGCCAGCTAAAAAGGGCACCGCAATCCGGTTGTCCTGCCTGAGGAAATCCAGTCGTACCACTGAAAGAAGAGTCACGTCTCCATATTCACCTGCGTGGTCACGACGAGAAAAGGAACCCGCAGCTGTGCCATCATAAGTGCACTACATGTGCCATGACTGCGTCCACGCATGCTACGATGTTAGCAAAGTGCACGAGTGGCTTGAGGACAAGATTACAGTGTATGCACACGTAACCTATGTCAGTGATGGTGCAGCGACCCACTTTAAGAACAAATATCAACTACACGAGCTGGAGAGCAACAAGTACTCGTCAGCGACGAGGATTTTTCCGCAGCCGGACATGACAAGAGTCCCTGCCGATAGAATCGGGGGTCTTGTCAATTTCCAGGTAACGTTGTACATGCTCCGAGGGCCCCACCACGTCGGTGATTAAGTCGGCGTTACAGATGATTGCCGCACTAAACACTAAAATGCCGAACTTGAAACCAGTCCACTTCCCGAAAGCTGACGTCAAAGCGTTCAGGGACATGAAAGCGAAGTGGGACTCTGTTTCCGATGTGCGTGGAATTCAGTTATTTCACTTGGGGCAGTGTACGCGGTCCCCGACACTTCGCAACCACAGCTGTTTGTAGCAAGAACAGAAAACGCAGAAAATATATATCTTTGAAAGTAAAGTATAATATGGCTGTGAATAGCAGATCGAGATCGCGAGCTTGCGGTGCCGCTGAGAAGAAACGAACAGTGATCGCTACAGGCAAAACGGGAAAACAATGTTCCTTTTCGGAGTGCCAGGAGAGCGCCGCCACCGGCTCAGGTCAGCCTTCGGAAGAAAGAATGTACGCGATAAGCGCTGAATGTGCGCACAGGATCTTGATTCATTAAACTCGTTTTGATTGTACCACTTTAAGCATATATTCTTTCTTATCACTATTTAAGCCTGGTCGTCAGCAGTCCAGCCTCCCTACGAAGGGTAGGCTCCAAACTTCACTGATCCAAGAAATCTGCATCTAAATTGTTGGCTTGTGCTTCAAACTCATCTGGAATCTTGAGTATGAATTTTTATTTTTCACAAACTCCTGTCACAGTGCTTTCTGTTCACAGACTTCCTACATTTTTCGACCCCTTTCTTCCCTTTGTTTGAAATCGGTAACGTCCTATCTTTCTCTACTCCCGTTACGGCAATTCCGTATATTTAGCGCTCTGTAAATTCAAGAATACAAAAATATTGCAAAACATTTTTGAAGGGCCTCATATAGGACCGATTATGAAAAGTACAATAAAACTAAGATGGCCTTTATTTTAAAATGATTTTACAATTATTGCAAAATTAGTAACCTGTCTACATTTGAGTGTATTTTTTAGAAAGGTTGTTTCAAATTTCATTGACAATTTCTGCGAATATTGAACACACGTGTCCAAATCATGTTAAAAAGTTTGCTTTTCATTATTTTAAGATCTGGATCCATAAAGCTCTGAATTGCTTTGTAATCGATAATATAGGTTTACCTCCTTTTATTTTAGGTATGCAATCTTTGCACACAAAATATTAAACCTAAGGCGACAACAGTTTTTCTTTTATAAATATCCAAAGGGACGCGTTCACGCAAGTCGCAAAAATGTGCGCGTATACCGACAGCGACTTTATGATTTTTGTTCCTCAAGATAAATTTTATTATCCGCGAAAAAGGTTCGGATATGTTTTGCAGTTGAACAAGTAGAATATATACATGGGTAAAAATAAAAAAAGAATGTTCGACTGGACATGGACGTTCGATCATATCTGAAAACTCCTAATACAAACAATCTTAATCAATCGCAATTTTTTTTGCAATATCTTTATTTTTTGCGCTGTTTGGCAATCCGCGGCGGCGGATCAATTGGCACTCAGAGGCGCCGCAGGTTTTGTTGCGCCCTACCTCCTGCTTCATGTTACCGCCAAGGATGTAGGCTGGACTGTTTGCATAGTCACTCCGGTTGCTTCCTTTGCGTCGCGTACACGGAGACGCTACACGCCGACTGTTGAAACAGGCACCGCGAAGCGAATGACAAGGCGGCGCCTCTCGATCGCTGCGACCCATGGGCATTTTTCGGTCGGTTGTACAAAAATGTATTTGGCATTTTCCCTTCAAAACTACCGTCCACTTGTGAGCTGTCAGTTTGTGTTTTCCTAACCACCCCGTAGCATTTTTAAGCTTTGTCAAAATAACGAAATTGTCAAGAATGCGATGTGGACGCCCAATTCATGGCAACCGCGTTAGCGTCAATTTGGCCAGATTTCTTGCTTTATAACATCAAATTTAGCCACACAAATATTGCACTATGTTTCTGCAGACTCTGTTAGTCCATATTATAACGTTAATTTCGAAGTTTAAAAAATATTGAAGATAAACGTTTCCTTAAAAGAATCTTCAAAATAATGCATATTTAGTCAAAATGCTCCTGTTTGAGCAATACTTGTAGATTTCTCCCGCTAACCAGGACAACAATATTTTACGCAAAGATGAACTCAATACAGGGAAACACACTGGCAACTTTTGAAGGCCTTATCGATCAAAGGTATGGAGAAAAAACATTTCCAGAGCGTTATTGCGCAATGTGCCGCATTTGCGATTTTTTGTTACGAAATAACGACATTTGTACTCGGTGATTAATACTGTTGGTCAATCCTTCCTATGCCTAATTTGTCGGTAACCATTTCTAAACCCGTAGCCAGGACTGTTCTTTTGAGGGACGCCGCGCGAAATGCCAACATCGCGCGATACGACAAAATGCGCACGTGACTGAGAGGGTGCTGACAAATATTTTTTTCGCAGACAATTATTTTTTTTTTAATTCAAGGATTGGGTTTATTTTTCTGGGCACGGAGCCAGCAAAGTATTTTTTTCCATCAAAATTAAAAATGGTTGCCGGACATGGTGTTTCGGTCTTATCTGAAAACGGCCTAAAGCTAAATAGTTTTAGAATATTAAAACGTTTTCTTCTTCATTACTAAAAACAATATTCCCGAGAACGACAGCAAAAAATGGAAGACAATTACAAATCTCTGCAATGCGAAATTAGAGCGCAGCTCTTGAGGAGGAGGAGGGGGAGGTACGGAGGGTAGGGTATGTCCCTCCTACTTCTCCATACCAATTTCCTTCTCCCCTCCACCTCTCCTCTCCCGTCCTCCTCCAATTCAGTTTCCCCGCTAATTTCAGCGGGGAAAATGACGTCACATGACTTAGTGTCATGTCCCCCATGAGCCAATTCAGTTTCTCCGCTAAATTTAACGGGACAATTTACGTCACGTGAGCACCACAACAAAACAATTTAGCGGGGAATTGAATTGGTGCTTGACGTTACGTGACGTCAATTTTCCCGGTAAATTTAGCACTGTTACGCCGACGCCGAAGCCGCAAAACACGGAGACAGGAGAAGAGCCGCACTCCAAGATCTAACCACGTCCACAGGAAGACATATACACGGGCATAAATGTTTGGCAAATAAAAGAACAGAGGCTTTCAATTATTCAATTTAGCAAATTTCAGACTTGCATAAGGCTTGATATTTGATTCAATGTGATCTGTAGGCGCGTTACACTCATACTTTTGGTGTCCATGTAACGCCCAGGTGTCTATGACACATTCAAGTTGTTTTACACCTTGAATCAAGACGGGTTTAATGTCAACAAAACATATTGCCCCCTAAAATTTACGCTTCTCAAGGCGCTTAATAACGTTCAGTTTATGCTTCGGCCTTTCAATGAATATTTAAAAATTAAAGACGTTTACAAATCTCTGTAATGCGAGAATTAGAGCGCAGCTCTTTAGGAGGAGGAGAGGAGGGTACGGAGGGGAGGTATGCCCCTCGTCCTCCATCGTACCCTCCCTCTTCTTCTCCTTCTCTTCTACTCCACCTCTGCTCCTCCTCCTACCCTCCTCCTACCCTCCTTTCCCCTCCTCCTCCTCCCTCCTCGTCGTCCTCCTCCTCCCCGAATTTGTTCATAGGTGACAGGACACGAGAGTCACGTGACATCATTTTCCTCACTAAATTTAGCGGGAAACTGAATTGGTGTTGAGGTCACGTGGCATCAATTTTCCAGCTAAATTTAACAGAGAAACTGTGGGAGGAGGGAGGGTTATGATGGGTGAGAGGAGGAGGGAGGAGCAGGAGGTCGTGGAGGGGAAGGGGTTAGGGGATGGGAGGAGGAGAGGAAGGAGGAGGAGGGAGGAGAGGGAGCAGGAAGGGAGGGTCCTCCTAACCTCCCCTCCTCCTTCACCTCCCCTCCTCTTATCCTCCCTCCTTGGCTCCGCTCCTCCTCTCATCCTCTCATCCTAATTTAATCCTCCTCCCTCCCTCCTCCTCTTCTTCTATACCTCACCCCTCCTCCTCCATACCCTCCCCTTTTCCTGATGCGTACACACTACCATCCTCCTCTGTACCGTCCCCTCCCTCCTCCTCATACCCTACCCTCGTCCCACAGTTTCCCCGCTAGATATAGCTGGAAAAATTGATGCGACGTGACCTCAAAATCCACTATGTTTCTTCTCTAGATTTAACGAGAAAATTGGCGTCACGTGACCTCAACACGAGTTGAATTTCCTACTAAATTTAGCGGGGCGGTCACGCCGACGGCGACGCGGCTACACGAGGAAACAGGCGCCTAAGAGCTGCACTCTAAAGAATATAGCTATTAACACTATTGAATTTGTATTAAAACACATGAGATTTTGCAGAGCGTATGCTAACAACACTGATTTCGTTATTTTTCTTTTAGAGCGCAGCTCTTAGACGCCCGTTCACGGTTTTTCGCGGCGTCGCCGTCGGCGTCGGTGTAACGGCGCTAAAGTTAACGGGAAAATTGACGTCACGTTGACCTCAACACTCAATTCAATTCCCCGCTAAGTTTAGCGGGGAAATTCAGTTTCTCCACTAGATTTAGCGGACAAATTCAGTTTTCCTCCAGATTTAGCTGGGAAATTTAGTTTCTCCCTAGATTTAGCAGAAAATTCGTTTCTCAGCTAGATTTAGCGGGAGATTGACGTGACGTGACCTCAACACTAATTCTATTCCCTGCTAATTTTAGCGAGGAATCGAATTGGTGTTGAGGTCATGTGTGACGTCAATGTTCCCACTAAATCTAGCAGAGAAACTGAATTTGTTCTTAGATGACGTGACACCAAGTCATGGGACGTTATTTTCCCCTGCTAAATATAGGGGGAAATTGAATTGGTGTTACGGTCACGTGGCGATCAATTTTGTGAGCTAAATTTAGAGGGGAAACTGTGGGAGGAGGAGAAGAGGAGGGTACGCGGGAGGAGGACAGGATCTGGAGAGGAGGAGGGGGAGGAGGAGAGAAGAGGGACGGAGGAGGAGGAGAGGCATACCCTCCCCTCCGTACCCTCCCCTCCTCCTCAAGAGCTGCGCTCTAATTCCGCATTACAGCGATTTGTAAACGTCTTTCATCTTACTTTTTTGGTGCTAAGAGCGTTTTTTTAGTTTAGTGAATGCTATGTTTGGCAGCATTCACATCTGACTTGTGCCCGTTACTTGAAAAATGTAATGGATTACAATTACAAATTACTGAGCCTCAGATGTAATGGAATAACATTACAAATTACTTTCGCTGAAAAACTACGGTTACTTTACTCGTTACGTTAGAAATTACTTTCACGTTACTTTTTCGGTAAATCCATAAAAAAACAATAGAAACAATCGACATCTTGTAAGCCCTGAGATGGGGAATGATAAGCGGACAAACACATTCGTATAAACACACACAACAAGAAAACAAACAAACAAACACACAACAAACAAAACTTTTATGTTTTCAAAATTGTTCTGCACACTACTTTCCTTTCTTATGAGTATGTCCTTGTAAAAATAATATATTGTATATAAAGTGCCCATGAAAAAGAAATTAATTTTTAACAGTCTGGTTGGGACAAGCGATGTAAAAAAATTATTTTTACGCGAAAGAAAAAATTAGATAGACGGCGCGAGACCGGTTTAGCCGGGGTCATCTTTCCCTGTTTTCTCTCTCGCATTTCGGACGCGTGTGGGAGAGAGCATCGGCTTCGCCTTCAGTTGAGGTGTACGAACGACCGAGATGGTCATTCCTGAATGACCCGTGACATCATGGACTTTGAGCGCAGAATTTCAAATAAATCTCTCGCCGTCAATATTGCTCTAAAACGTTTTTTTTCGCATAAAATTTATTTTTTGACATGCGTGTCCCACCCAGACTGTTTAAAAAAAAACGTTTTTTTTTCAGGGGTTCTTTAAGAAAAAGAATGTAGGTGCGCTCCGTTCATCTGTAAGTTGACAAGGCAGCGAAGCTGCACAACCCGCCATTCCGCTAGCTACGGCGAACAGGAATGATCCTTGGATTTCTGCAGAGAAAGCTAGAGGTGTCCATGCTCAGTATCAACGTCTGCCTCCGCTGGGAGATCAAGAAACAATACCTACTTGGCGTTGTCTTCTTCATTCTTGTTTTTCGCATATTTTTTTATATGCCTTCCACGTTTTTGTAGTGGTTCTAGTGACCGGTCGCACGAAAAGTCGTGTTTTCTTTTCGGTTATTCTCCTCTTCACGAGGTTTTCTATTTTGTTGAAATTGCTCTCTTTATGCTGCCTAAATTCCTAGATTACAAAATTAATTGAAAAAAGTAACGGATTACAAGTAATCCGTTACTTCTAACGGATACTTCCCAGGTCTGCATTCATATGAACCTTAAATGACTTACTACGTGTTTGCTTTTATTCAGTTGATATATACTTGAGAAATACCGGTTTCCTGCTAGTCTCATTTATCTTTGTTAAATGCATTTCAGTATCTTTGCTGCAAATAAATTAAATATTGTACTCCGCCACATCGCCAGCGTATTCAACTTGATCATTAGCACTCGCGCACTCTTTATACAACATTTAATCATTCATGACGTTCTAAGCTCGGAGCGCGACCAACTTAAAGCCTTCCAAAGAAGTAAATTAGAATTAAAAGATAAATAATAAATATAACATCATAAAAACACAAATCACAGCAATTTTTATGCCTCTGTAGCTCCAACAATTAGTCTACTAATTCTAACAAAGAAAAGAAGTCCAGGTGGCATCAACCAAATGTCACGCTGGTTTGGGGCATTTCTAGAGAAAAGCTCCATCGCCTATGAATCAAATGAGGAGACATCTCCGGAGTGAGTGCAGTAACTATGACAAAATTATAACCTACAAGGGTGGATAAATACGGTTGTTTGAGGCTCACCAAATGAGGCGTCATGGTTCATGACTGGACATGTTTATGTAGGATAAGCAATATACAAAGTTGCCAAAGTACATGCTGTCCTTACCGGGTTGGGAACATTAACCGTATTTTTTAAAAATAGACGTTTTCTGTTTCCTATCGTTCCCAGCAATGTGGGTTGCGTATCTAATATGCGGGACGAAAAAATATTGAAATATTTCAACTTGGAATATGCAAGAAAATATAGGTGAGGCAAGACAAGAATGTGTGACAATCACGCGTTTTTTTGTAAATATCTTCCAGCGGCGTGGAGAGATAAAAACAATGTTTTGACGCATACGAGAAGTGTTTTACCGCATACCAGAATTCAAAGTGGCTGCGCCCTTTTTGTAAAAGTCATACTCGCTGGAATGAACAAAATAAGACGTTTTGGCTAGTGTTCTGGAGATAACTAAAATCGGAATATATAAAACCGGTCAGCGCTTTAGGCAATGTTCAACTGTTATACTAAATATAGAAAAACTAAGTCGAACGTTTGCTAGGTGACTGGTACTTGGACGTGTTCATTGCCGGCTGAAAAAGCTTTACAATAGGATCTTTGTCTAGGCCCTTACATTCATGTTTCAAGTAGGTTTGAGCAGGGTTGTAATGTACCTAGATACAATAACTGTAAATCGGTATCTAGGTACTTTTGTTGTGCCTGAGGTGCCAACCTATGTACTTTAATTTCTCGGTGACCATACCTGTATCTTAGGCACATTTTCCAGTAACTTGTAACTAAGCAAAGATACTTTTTACACGTACTTTTCTCTTCACATCGTCAAAATGGTAAAAACTATAAATCCTAACTAGAAACTATAAATCCACACTACCATGTTTCGTGATTAACGTTGAGTTGGGTACGACCTGGGAGGCATTGACTTGATCGAACGACGTTTTAGCGAACGAAGCCCCGCCCATGATGTTCCATCCAACGACACTTTAGTGAATGGCGGTGTTCATTTGAGCAAACGGTGGATTAGCGATGCCGTTCTAGCGACATCAATTCGTTGAATCGCTTCGAAACTTCGTTTAAGGAAAGTAGCGACCTGCTTCCTTTCATCTCAGATTGAAATCAACTTCATTGCATGTTTGCAGCTCCTCTGACAGCTATACAAGGGAGGAGATAACTTGAAAGGTGTGCGCAGCTTCTGTTGCCTGTATCTTGCCCTGGTGGTGGTTCTCTTCTGCCATAAAGACAATATAAAATATTATTGAAAATAAATTATGATTAAAATTGTAAAGCAATGTAACATCGCGTATATGATAGAGTTTCCACTCAATAAATGGGACTCAAACTTTGCAGTTGTCAAAACTGAAAAAGTTCAGAAAGAAAAAAAAGTTTATTTTTCTTCCGACTAGCGAAAGGAAAAGGAATGAGGATCGACTTGAAGCCTTTCGCCCCTCGTCGCAAAGGTTGAGTGCATATGCACTCGACTCATGCGTTTCTTCATGCGGCCGACGTCTTCCGGGCCCGTCGACGTCAGCACCGGCTCTGAGGGCTAGAACGTCAGACAAGCGAGTTTCGGCGGTTTCAGCGTGACATGAGCCGAAGCAGTGGAAGCTGCTGTTGCCTCGGTTGGACCAACTGAAGCGTGGTGATGAGGCACGTGAGAAATCAACTCCAATGTGGACATCGCATTGACACCAATAAAGCTTACATTTATCAAAGTCGTTTTGCGTGTATCCTTAGTATAAAAGCATTACTCCTAATATATTTTTGACTCATTTGGGAAACTTAATAAAGAAAGTATGTTTGAAGTAACTGTATACCTTTACGCAAGTACATTTTTAAGCGAGTTCCTACGTGCGTATTTTGGGTATCTTTTCGAATGAGTAACTTTAACGGTATCTTAGGTACGTTTTTGAAGTAACGTTTACAGCCCTGTGTGTAAGTCAGCGCCGTGTTTGTGTACTTTTTACACTTGTTGCGCATCTTTCGCGCTTTTTTCACTTCAATATGAAAAACTCAATGTTTTAAAAAACCTTCTACGTCACCAAATCCGAAAATTCATCTGAAAAACTGGAAAAAAATACGATCTGCATATTTCTGGAAAAAGAAAGAAATACTGATCCGGGAGCCACACGCCACATCGGGGGTTCGGCGTCAGTGATATGTCTCATTTGACCGGAGAACCAGGAAACCGTGGGTAACGCTTGACCTGCTGTGCGAAATTCGCATTAAAAAATAGTTTGTTTAGTCGGTTTGCCAAATCTCGGGACCTGGATGACCTCCAAAGCGATTTGAAATATACCGTAATATTTTAAACAAAGAGCTAAAGCGATGCAAGAGAACGTTATTACTCCGGTGTTTTCACGTGCAGCACAGGGGCGTACGGACATCATGTGGAGCAAGCTAAACTCTCTCTTTTAAATCGAAAACGTCCGTCCAGCTCACCTGAAAACATTGTAAGCAATGGTATTGAGCTTTCTGGCTGTTCCTTAGCAAATGCGCTGTAACGAGCGTGCCATCCAATGTTACGGCCACTGTTGATATTTTAAACTCTTCAGCCTTTACTGATACAAGAAACAACGATTCAATATTTTTTTAGAACCCGTGGTCGAGGCCAGAGGTAAGATCAGTGCTTTTACAGCTAAAAAGCAGCGCAAGCTGTGACGCGGACGGTATCCAGGTAAGACCTGTAAAGTACGTTGTTGACATGATAGCACCGGCCCTATCTCATATTTTTAACCTTTGCTTGGCTACAAGCGTATTCCCGAAGCGAATGCAAATGGCTAAGGTGTTAGCCTTGCACAAAAGGGTAGTGTAAACGAGTTGGGAAACTACCGACCTATTTCGATACTACCAGTTTTCTCTGGAGGTTCCTGGAAAAAGTACTATACAACCGATTAATGAAAGCAATACGTAACTGAAACGAAGTCCTTGGACGTTCGTTCAGTTACGTATTGCTTTCATTAATCGGTTGTATAGTACTTTTTCCAGAACCTCCAGAGAAAACTGGTAGTATCGAAATAGGTCGGTAGTTTCCCAACTCGTTTACACTACCCTTTTTATGCAAGGCTAACACCTTAGCTATTTGCATTCGCTTCGGGAATACGCTTGTAGCCAAGCAAAGGTTAAAAATATGAGATAGGGCCGGTGCTATCATGTCAACAGCAGTAGCTTTACAGGTCTTACCTGGATACCGTCCGCGTCACAGCTTGCGCTATTTTTTAGCTGTAGCAAAGCACTGATCTTACCTCTGGCTCGACCACGGGTTCTAAAAATATTGAATCGTTGTTTCTTGTATCAGTAAAGGCTGAAGAGTTTAAAATATCAGCAGTGGCCGTAACATTGGATGGCACGCTCGTTAAAGGCATTTGCTAAGGAACAGCCAGAAAGCTCAATACCATTGTTTACAATGTTTTCCAGGTGAGCTGGACGGACGTTTTCGATTTAAAAGAGAGTTTAGCTGTGCTCCACATGATGTCCGTACGCCCCTGTGCTGCACGTAGAAAACACCGGAGTAATAACGTTCTCTTGCATCGCTTTGGCTCTTTGTTTAAAATATTACGGTATATTTTGGAAATCGCTTGAGGTCATCCAGGTCTCGAGATTTGGCCGACTGACTAAATAAACCGCTTTTGATGCGAATTCCGTTCAGCAGGTCAAGCGTTACCCACGGTTTCCTGGTTCTCCGGTCAAATGAGACACATCACTGACGCCGAACCCCCGATGTGGGGTGTGGCTCCCCGGATCAGTATTTCTTTCTTTTTCCAGAAATATGCAGTTCGTATTTTTTTCCAGTTTTTCAGATGAATTTTCGGATTTGGTGACGTAGAAGGTTTTTTAAAATATTGAGTTTTTCATATTGAAGTGAAAAAAAGCGCGTAAGATGCGCAACAAGTGTAAAAAGTACACAAACACGGCGCTGACTTACACACCAGAGGCTGTAAACGTTACTTCAAAAACGTACCTAAGATACCGTTAAAGTTACTCGTTCGAAAAGATACCCAAATACGCACGTAGGAACTCGCTTAAAAATGTACTTATGTAAAGGTATACAGTTACTTCCAAACATACTTTCTTTAAGTTAAGTTTCCCAAAATGAGTCAAAATATATTAGGAGTAGCTGCTTTTATACTAAGGATACACGCAAAAACGACTTTGATAAATGTGCTTTATTGGTGTCAATGCGATGTCCACATTGGAGTTGATTTCTCACGTGCCTCATCACCACGCTTCAGTTGGTTCACCGAGGCAACAGCTTCCACTGTTTACCATGTCACGCCGAAACCGCCGAAACTCGCTTGTTGACGTTCTAGCCCTCAGAGCCGGTGCTGACGTCGACGGGCCCGGAAGACGTCGGCCGCATGAAGAAACGCATGAGTCGAGTGCATATGCACTCAACCTTAGCGACGAGGGGCGAAAGGCTTCAATCTTCCTCATTCCTTTTCCTTTCGCTAGTCGGAAGAAAAATAGACTTTCTTTTTCTCTCTGATCTTTTTCAGTTTTGACAACTGCAAAATTTGATTCCCATTTATTGAGTGGAAACTCTATCATATACGCGATGTTACATTGCTTTACAATTTTAATCATAATTTATTTTCAATTATATTTTATATTGTATTTATGGCAGAAGAGACCACCACCAGGGCAAGATACAGGCAACAGAAACTGCGAACACCTTTCAAGTTATCTCCTCCCTAGTATAGCTGTCAGAGGAGCTTCAAACATGCAATGAAGTTGATTTCAGTCTGAGATGAAAGGAAGCAGGTCGCTACTTTCCTTAAACGGAGTTTCGAAGCGATTCAATGAATTGGTGTCGCTAGAACGGCATCGCTAATCCACCGTTCGCTCAAATGAACACCGCCATTCGCTAAAGTGTCGTTCGATGAAACATCATGGGCGGGGCTTCGTTCGCTAAAACGTCGTTCGATCAAGTCAGTGCCTCCCAGGTCGTACCCAACTCAACGTTAATCACGGAACATGGTAGTGTGGATTTATAGTTTTCTAGTTAGGATTTATAGTTTCTACCATTTTGACGATGTGAAGAGAAAAGTACCTGTAAAAAGTAACTTTACTTAGTTACAAGTTACTGGAAAATGTACATAAGATACAGGTATGGATCACCGAGAAATGAAAGTACTAGGATTTGGCACCTCAGGCACAACAAAAGTACCTAGATACCGATTTACAGTTAATTGTACCTAGGTACATTACAACCCTGTTCAAACCTACTTGAAACATGAATGTAAGGTGCCTAGACAAAGATCCTATTGTAAAGCTTTTCAGCCGGCAATGAACACGTCCGAGTACCACAGTCGCCTAGCAAACGTTCGACTTAGTTTTTCTATATTTAGTATAACAGTTGAACATTGCCTAAAACGCTGACCGGTTTTATATATTCCGATTTTAGTTATCTCCAGAACACTAGCCAACACGTCTTATTTTGTTCATTCCAGCGAGTATGACTTTTACAAAAGGGCGCAGCCACTTTGAATTCTGGTATGCGGTAAAACACTTCTATAGTAAGTTACAGGTGAAGAAGGTAGCGGCAAATGCCCCTGCGAAGGGGATTCATATATCCCTCCGCCACCTCCCCATTCAATGAGCGTCCCATCGTTTCCGTGATGTCGTGGCCAACGCGGGAGAGGGTGTTGCCTTGCTTTGAATATTTGCTTTTATCTTTTCGACTTTTGACTTAAGCGTTGCGGGAAGCCATGAGAAAGAGATGAGAAGTCGTTTTGTTTCCGATGGAAACAAAAACGACTTTGTGGGATCGGCTTTCCCCACTCCGATGGATACAAAGGCCACTCTCAGAGGCTCGGTTTCCTCTCCGATAAATACAAAGTTCGCTTTCTCTTAAAAAAAAAGGGGGGGTCGGGAGACAAGTTGGCATCACTCTGTAGCCATTATCTATTCATTGAAGCGGTAGAAGGGGTGTTACCAGGGAGCTATTCTTACGACTGCGGATGGATTTGAAACGGTCGCATCGCGATTATGGGAGGAGCTTCTCCTACCTTCTTGACTTGTAACCGACTATAGTATGCGGTAAAACATCGTTTTTATCTCTCCACGCCGCTGGAAGATATTTACAAAAAAACGCGTGATTGTCACCCATTCTTGTCTTGCCTCACCTATATTTTCTTGCATATTCCAAGTTGAAATATTTCAATAATTTTTTCGTCCCGCATATTAGATACGCAACCCACATTGCTGAGAACGATAGGAAACAGAAAACGTCTATTTTTAAAGAATACGGTTAATGTTCCCAACCCGGTAAGGACAGCATGTACTTTGGCAACTTTGTATATTGCTTATCCTACATAAACGTGTCCAGTCATGAACCATGACGCCTCATTTGGTGAGCCTCAAACAAGCGTATTTATCCACCCTTGTAGGTTATAATTTTGTCATAGTTACTGCACTCACTCCGGAGATGTCTCCTCATTTGATTGATAGGCGATGGAGCTTTTCTTTAGAAATGCCCCAAACCAGCGCGACATTTGGTTGATGCCACCTGGACTTCTTTCTTTGTTAGAATTAGTAGACTAATTGTTGGAGCTTCAGAGGCATCAAAAATTGCTGTGATTTGTGTTTTTATGATGTTATATTTATTATTTATCTTTTTAATTCTAATTTACTTCTGTGGAAGGCTTTAAGTTGGTCGCGCTCCGAGCTTAGAACGTCATGAATGATTAAATGTTGTATAAAGAGTGCGCGAGTGCTAATGATCAAGTTGAATACGCTGGCGATGTGGCGGAGTACAATAGTATAGTTAATTTATTTGCAGCAAAGATACTGAAATGCATTTAACAAAGATAAATGAGACTAGCAGGAAACCGGTATTTCTCAAGTATATATCAAGTGAATAAAAGCAAACACGTAGTAAGTCATTTAAGGTTCATATGAATGATACCTGGGAAGTAATCCGTTAGAAGTAACGGATTACTTGTACATCCGTTACTTTTTTCAATTAATTTTGTAATCTAGGAATTTAGGCAGCATAAAGAGAGCAATTTCAACAAAATAGAAAACCTCGTGAAGAGGAGAATAACCGAAAAGAAAACACGACTTTTCGTGCGACCGGTCACTAGAACCACTACAAAAACGTGGAAGGCATATAAAAAATATGCGAAAAACAAGAATGAAGAAGACAACGCCAAGTAGGCTGTTGTCTTCTTGATCTCCCAGCGGAGGCAGACGTTGATACTGAGCATGGACACCTCTAGCTTTCTCTGCAGAAATCCAGGGATCATTCCCGTTCGCCGTAGGCTAGCGGAATGGCGGGTGTGGTTGCAGCTTTCGCTGCCTTGTCAACTTACAGATGAACGGAGCGCACCTACCATTCTTTTTTTCTTAAAGAACCCCTGAAAAAAAAATCGTTTTTTTTAAACAGTCTGGGATTGGGACACGCATGTCAAAAAATAGAATTTTATGCGAAAAGAAAAAAAAAACGTTTTACAGCAATATTGACGGCGAGAGATTTATTTGAAATTCTGCTGAGTCAAAGTCCATGGTGTCACGGGTCATTTAGGAATGAACCATCTCGGTCGTTCGGGACACTCATGTGAACAGGATGTACCTCAGCGTCAAGCCGAATATTGCGCACTGTCTGCGCGTAATTTTTTCTTTCTGCGGTAAAAATAATTCTTTTAATCGCGTGTCCCAATCAGACTGTTAAAATTAATTTTTCTCTTTTCATCGGGCACTTTATATACAATATTTTATTTTTACAAGGACTACCAGTAAAATGACAAGTAGTGTTACAGAACAATTTTTGAAAACATAAAAGTTTTGTTTGTTATGTGTTTGTTTGTTTGTTTTCTTTATTGTGTATATTTATTCGATATGTGTTTGTCCGTTTCTTTACGTTCCCCATCTCAGAGCATACAAGATGTCGATTGTTTCTATTGTTTTTTTATGGATTTACGGAAAAAGTAACGTGAAAGTAATTTCTAACGTAACGAGTAAAGTAACCGTTGCTTTTCAGCGAAAGTAATTTGTAATGTTATTCCATTACATCTGAGGCTCAGTAATTTGTAATTGTAATCCATTACATTTTTCAAGTAACGGGCACAAGTCAGATGTGAATGCTGCCAAACATAGCATTCACTAAACTAAAAAAACGCTCTAAGCACCAAAAAAGTAAGATGAAAAACGTTTACAAATCGCTGTAATGCGAAATTAGAGCGCAGCTCTTGAGGAGGAGGGGAGGGTACGGAGGGAGGGTAGTCCCTCCTCCTCCTCCGTGCCCTCTTCTCCTCCTCCTCCCCCTCCTCCTCTCCAGATCCTGTCCTCCTCCCGCGTACCCTCCCTCTTCTCCTCTCCCACAGTTTCCCCTCTAAATTTAGCTACAAAATTTGATGCCACGTGACCGTAACACCAATTCAATTTCCCCCTAAATTTAGCAGGGGAAAATAACGTCCCATGACTTGGTGTCACGTCATCTAAGAACAAATTCAGTTTCTCTGCTAGATTTAGTGGGAACATTGACGTCACATACTGACCTCAACACCAATTCTATTCCTCTCTAAAATTAGTAGGGAATAGAATTAGTGTTGAGGTCACGTGACAGTCAATCTCCCTGCTAAATCTAGCGGAGAAACTGAATTTGTCAGCTAAATCGCGGAGAAACTAAATTTCGGTAAATCTGGAGAAACTGAATTTGTCCGCTAAATCTAGTGGAGAAACTAAATTTCCCCGCTAAACTTAGCGGGGAATTGAATTGATGTTGAGGTAACGTGACGTCAATTTTCCCGTTAACTTTAGCGCCGTTACGCCGACGCCGACGGCGATGCCGCGAAAAACCGGAACGGGCGTCTAAGAGCTGAGCTCTAAAGAAAAATAACGAAATTAGTGTTGTTAGCATACGCTCTGCAAAATCTCATGTGTTTTAATACAAATTCAATAGTGTTAATAGCTATATCTTTAGAGTGCGGCTCTTAGGCGCCTGTTTCCTCGTGTAGCCGCGTCGCCGTCGGCGTGACCACCCCGCTAAATTTAGCGGGAAATTGAACTGGTGTTGAGGTAACGTGACGCCAATTTTCTCGTTAAATCTAGAGAAGAAACATAGTAGATTTTGAGGTCACGTGGCATCAATTTTCCAGCTATATCTAGCGGGGAAACTGGGGGACGAGGGTAGGTGTATGAGGAGGAGGAGGAGGAGGGTACAGAGGAGGATGGTAGTGTACGCATCAGGAAAAGGGGAGAGGTATGGAGGAGGAGAGGTGAGGCAGGAGAGAGGAGGAGAAGGAGGAGGAGGAGGATGAAATTAGGATGAGAGGATGAGAGGAGGAGCGGAGGCAAGGAGGGAGGATAAGAGGAGGGAGGTGAAGGAGGAGGGGAGGTTAAGGAGGACCCTCCCTTCCTGCTCCCTCTCCTCCCTCCTCCTTCTCTCTCCTCCTCCCATCCCCTAACCCCTTCCCCTCCACGACTCCTGCTCCTCCTCCTCCTCCTCCCCATCGTAACCCTCCCTCCTCCCACAGTTTCCCTGTTAAATTTAGCTGGAAAATTGATGCCACATGACCTCAACACCAATTCAGTTTCCCGCTAAATTTAGTGAGGAAAAATGATGTCACGTGACTTCGTGTCCTGTCACCTATGAACAAATTCGGGGAGGAGGAGGACGACGAGGAGGGAGGAGGAGGGAGGAGGAAAGGAGGGTAGGAGGAGGGTAAGAGGAGGAGCAGAGGTGGAGTAGAAGAGAAGGAGAAGAAGAGGGGAGGGTACGATGGAGGACGAGGGGCATACCTCCCCTCCGTACCCTCCTCTCCTCCTCCTAAAGAGCTGCGCTCTAATTTCGCATTGCAGAGATTTGTAAACGTCTTTAATTTTTAAATATTCATTGAAAGGCCGAAGCATAAACTGAACGTTATTAAGCGCCTTGAGAAGCGTAAATTTTAGGGGGCAATATGTTTTGTTGACATTAAACCCGTCTTGATTCAAGGTGTAAAACAACTTGAATGTTCATAGACACCTGGGCGTTACATGGACACCAAAATTATGAGTGTAACGCCTACAGATCACATTGAATCAAATATCAAGCCATATGCAAGTCTGAAATTTGCTAAATTGAATAATTGAAAGCCTCTGTTCTTTTATTTGCCAAACATTTATGCCCGTGTATATGTCTTCCTGGGACGTGGTTAGATCTTGGAGTGCGGCTCTTCTCCTGTCTCCGTGTTTTGCGGCTTCGGCGTCGGCGTAACAGTGCTCAATTTACCGGGAAAATTGACGTCACGTAACGTCAACACCAATTCGATTCCCCGCTACATTGTTTTGTTGTGGTGTTCACGTAACGTAAATTGTCGCGTTAAATTTAGCGGAGAAACTGAATTTGCTCATGGGGGACATGACACTAAGTCATGTGACGTCATTTTCCCCGCTAAAATTAGCAGGGAAACTGAATTGGAGGAGGACGGGAGAGGAGAGGTGGAGGGGAGAAGGAAAGGGTATGGAGAAGTAGGAGGGACATACCCTTCCTTCCGTACCTCCCCCTCCTCCTCCTCAAGAGCTGCGCTCTAATTTCGCATTACAGAGATTTGTAATTGTCTTCCATTTTTTGTTGTTCTCGGGAATATTGTTTTTGGTATTGAAGAAGAAAACGTTTTATTATTCTAAAAGTATTTATCTTTAGGCCGTTTTCAGATAAGACCGAAACACCATGTCCGGCAACCATTTTTAATTTTGATGGAAAAAAATATTTTGCTGGCTCCGTGCCCAGAAAAATAAAACCAATCCTTGTGTTAAAAAACAAAAAATTGTCTGCGAAAAATATTTTGTCAGCACCCTCTCAGTCACGTGCGCATTTTGTCGTATCGCGCGATGTTGGCATTTCGCGCGGCGTCCCCCAAAAAACGGTTCTGGCTACGGGTTTAGAAATGGTTACCGACAAATTAGGCATAGGAAGGATTGACGAACAGTATTAATCACCGAGTACAAATGTCGTTATTTCGTGAAAAAAAATCGCAAATGCGGCAGATTTCGCAATAACGCTCTGGAAATGTTTTTTCTCCATACCTTTGATCGATAAGGCCTTCAAAAGTTGCCAGTATGTTTCCCTGTATTGAGTTCATCTTTGCGTAAAATATTGTTGTCCTGGTTAGCGGGAGAAATCGTACAAGTATTGCTCAAACAGGAGCATTTTGACTAAATATGCATTATTTTGAAGATTCTTTTAAGGAAACGTTTATCTTCAATATTTTTTAAACTTCGAAATTAACGTTATAATATGGACTAACAGAATCTGCAGAAACATAGTGCAATATTTGTGTGGCTAAATTTGATGTTACTAAAGCAAGAAATCTGGCCAAATTGACGCTAACGCGGTTGCCATGAATGGGGCGTCTACATACGCATTCTTGACAATTTCGTTATTTTGACAAAGCTTAAAAATGCTACGGGGTGGTTAGGAAAACACAAACTGACAGCACACAAGTGGACGGTAGTTTTGAAGGGAAAATGCCAAATACATTTTTGTACAACCGACCGAAAAATGCCCATGGGTCGCAGCGATCGAGAGGCGCCGCCTTGTCATTCGCTTCGCGGTGCCTGTTTCAACAGTCGGCGTGTAGCGTCTCCGTGTACGCGACGCAAAGGAAGCAACCGGAGTGACTATGCAAACAGATCAGCCTACATCCTTGGCGGTAACATGAAGCAGGAGGTAGGGCGCGACAAAACCTGCGGCGCCTCTGAGTGCCAATTGATCCGCCGCCGCGGATTGCCCAACAGCGCAAAAAATAAAGATATTGCAAAAAAAATTGCGATTGATTAAGATTGTCTGTATTGGGAGTTTTCAGATATGATCGAACGTCCATGTCCAGTCGAACATTCTTTTTTTTTATTTTTACCAATGTATATATTCTACTTGTTCAACTGCAAAAACATATCCGAACCTTTTTCGCGGATAATAAAATTTATCTTGAGGAACAAAAATCATAAAGTCGCTGTCGGTATACGCGCACATTTTTGCGACTTGCGTGAACGCGTCCCTTTGGATATTTATAAAAGAAAAACTGTTGTCGCCTTAGGTTTAATATTTTGTGTGCAAAGATTGCATACCTAAAATAAAAGGAGGTAAACCTATATTATCGATTACAAAGCAATTCAGAGCTTTATGGATCCAGATCTTAAAAGAATGAAAAGCAAACTTTTTAACATGATTTGGACACGTGTGTTCAATATTCGCAGAAATTGTCAATGAAATTTAAAACAACCTTTCTAAAAAATACACTCAAATGTAGACAGGTTACTGATTTTGCAATAATTGTAAAATCATTTTAAAATGAAGGCCATCTTAATTTTATTGTACTTTTCATAATCGGTCCTATATGGGGCCCTTCAAAAATGTTTTGCAATATTTTTGTATTTTTGAATTTACAGAGCGCTAAATATACGGAATTGCCGTAACGGGAGTAGAGAAAGATAGGACGTTACCGATTTCAAACAAAGGGAAGAAAGGGGTCGAAAAATGTAGGAAGTCTGTGAACAGAAAGCACTGTGACAGGAGTTTGTGAAAAATAAGAATTCATACTCAAGATTACAGATGAGTTTGAAGCACAAGCCAACAATTTAGATGCAGATTTCTTGGATCAGTGAAGTTTGGAGCCTACCCTTCGTAGGGAGGCTGGACTGCTGACGACCAGGCTTAAATAGTGATAAGAAAGAATATATGCTTAAAGTGGTACAATCGAAACGAGTTTAATGAATCAAGATCCTGTGCGCACATTCAGCGCTTATCGCGTACATTCTTTCTTCCGGAGGCTGACCTGAGCCGGTGGCGGCGCTCTCCTGGCACTCCGAAAAGGAACATTGTTTTCCCGTTTTGCCTGTAGCGATCACTGTTCGTTTCTTCTCAGTGGCACCGCAAGCTCGCGATCTCGATCTGCTATTCACAGCCATATTATACTTTACTTTCAAAGATATATATTTTCTGCGTTTTCTGTTCTTGCTACAAACAGCTGTGGTTGCGAAGTGTCGGGGACCGCGTACACTGCCACAAGTGAAAGAACTGAATTCCACGCACAACGGAAACAGAGTCCCATCTTCGCTTTCATGTCCCTGAACGCTTTGACGTCAGCTTTCGGGAGGTGGACTGGTTTCAAGTTCGGCAGTTTAGTGTTTAGTGCGGCAACCATCTGTAACGCCGACTTAATCACCGACGTGGTGGGGCCCTCGGAGCATGTACAACGTTACCTGGAAATTGACAAGACCCCCGATTCTATCGGCAGGGACTCTTGTCATGTCCGGCTGCGGAAAAATCCTCGTCGCTGACGTGTACTTGTTGCTCTGCCAGCTCGTGTAGTTGATATTTGTTCTTAAAGTGGGTCGCTGCACCATCACTGACGTAGGTTACGTGTGCATACACTGTAATCTTGTCCTCAAGCCACTCGTGCACTTTGCTAACATCGTAGCATGCGTGGACGCAGTCATGGCACATGTAGTGCACTTATGATGGCACAGCTGCGGGTTCCTTATCTCGTCGTGACCACGCAGGTGAATATGGAGACGTGACTCTTTTTCAGTGGTACGACTGGATTTCCTCGGGCAGGACAACCGGATTGCGGTGCCCTTTTTAGCTGGCGTGTTGACTTAGGCCGCAGACTCCCGGCGCGATAAACAGATGAGTGTGAGCGGAGTCGTCTCTTTGTGTGGTGCTCATGGATGTGGTATCCCACACCGGCCTTTGAAAACAAGAATACAGTTGGAAGAATCGAGTCTCGAGAAATTGGATTTTTCAATTCTTCATACCGCTGTCATATAAATTAAGTTTAAATGACAATCTCAGTCAATCGCAATTCATTTATTTCTTTGCAGTATTTTTTTTCGCGTTGTGCGCACCTCCGTGGCGGTGGATCTATTGGCGCTCACAGGCGCCGCAGTTTCTGCCGCACCCTACTTCTACGTCATGTAACCGCCAAATTTGCTAGGCTGATCTGTTTGCAAAGTCGCTCCGGTCGCTTCCTTTACGTCGCGTACACGGAGACGTTACACGCCGGCTGTTCAAACAGGCACCGCGAAGCATGGAACAAGGTTGCTCCTCTCAATCGCTCCGGCCCATGCGCATTTTTGGGTTGGTTGTACAAAAGTGTATTAGGTATTTTCCCTTCAAACTACCGTCTACCTTTGTGCTAGTCAGTTTGTCTGTTGCTGAACACCCCGTAGCATTTTTACGCATTTATAGCAACCACGTAGTCGTCATATTTGGCCACATTTTTCGATTTATAACTTCAAAGCCACACAGATATTGCGCTATTTTTTACAGACTCGGTTAGTACATATTATAAACGTTAATTTTGGAGAGTTTAAGGAATATTAAAGATGGCAATATTATTAAATAAGTTTCAAAATAATGCAAATTTAGTAAAATGTCCATATGTGAGCAATTCTTGATAACTTTTTCCAACTAACCAGGACAACGATATTTTATGCAAAGATGAACTATATGCAGGTCTACTCACTGGCAAATCTTGAAGACTTTAGCTTCTATAGGTACTGAGAAAACAAATCTTTAATTCAGAGCGTTACTGCGCAATCTGACGTATTTGCGATTTTGTTTCTCAAAATAACGACCTCGGTGAAAAATAATTTGTGTCAATCCTTCCTATGCCTAATTTTTCAGTAAATATTTCTAGAATCGTAACCAAAACAGTTTTTTGGCGGAAGCCGCCCAAACTGCCATCATCAGCACGATTCGCAAAACGCGCACGTGACTGGGAGGGTGCTTTTATTTTATTTTTTGCAAAGACAAGGACCTATTTTGCTTTTCTGGGCACTGAAGCCAGCAAAATATTTTTTCATCAAAACGAAAACTAGTCGCCGGACGTGGTTTTTTTTATCTTATCTGAAAACGCTCTTTAGGTAAAATTCTAAGAATATCGACATTTTGCTATAATTCTAAAAATAATTGCCTGTAAAAAAAAAAATAAAAAACAAGGTATTTTTGTACAGTGTGTTTGTCATGCCCTCGAATGATTTATAGCAAAAATATTAGCGGCAGAAGAGTGACTCAAACAAGGTAGCTGTGACAGTCGCGAAAACACTCATTTCCGCCGCGGCTGCTTCAGAGCTCCATAATTCTAAAACACACAATTCGCTGGAACCATTGTTTGTTCTTTTTTCTCTCTTTTTTCCTAGAAGAAAACCTTCGTAAAACATATGACGATATTTTACGTATGTTCGTCAAAATTAGAGTTTTGACATTTTTACGATTCTAGATGCCATGTGAAATCTTTAGTTGTCATTAAGCAACTCCTACGAACGCATATATTTTTTCCACTTAATGGGAGGAGCTACGTCGCCGCGTTTGGCTCAACGCGCGTCTCACGTATTTGACATTTAACGGGGAGATTCTTTTGTATGCCCTATGTTGCAACGGACTTTCGTAAAGTAGTCTACAATTCGTTTTTTTTCTTTAATTTCTTCAGAGCCATATTTTTAACGTTTTCTGATCTACAAATTTGTCAAACGTAGACTGCAGCTTAGATAGTCGACATTCAAATAAAAATAATCCTGACGTAGATATTAGCCAATCTCTGTATCAGGTCAAACTCCATTTCACTACCTCAAAATCTGTCTACTTTGGTATACCCAAAGTAATAGGAAATGGTTTCTCGTAGGCGGGCTCCGTGCAGTAAACGATTCTCCCGCTATGTGCTTTTACTAGGGATCCATCTGCATCATAGTAGCAGGCGGCGTTCCTGTGAGACGCTTCATTCGGATTTGCTGGATTGCTTTGGGAGATTCTTTCAATCCATTTGGTTGATTTATACTAACAACGTGCGGCAGTGAAATTTTGCTTCTTGTTTTAACAAGAAGGGCGGCGGAGACGGTAGTTATGCTACAGACGGCTCACAAGAAAGCTGGTCCGAGTAAAACACAAGTTTACGAATGGCTCTCTTATCTTTAACGAGACGAAACGCCGATTGACCATGGACCTCGTTCAGGGCGTCCTTCGACCAGCCGAACTCAAGAGACCGCGAAAAGAATTCGTCACGCCATTTACGACTACAACCGTCGTACAATCGATGAACTTCTGAGTTGCACTGGAGTGTCGTGGAATTCCTGTCAGCTAATTTTAGCAGAGAATGAGCACGTGAAAAGTATTGCAGCAAATTTCGTGCTCGCTTGCTCACACCACAACAAGAAGGCAATCGGCTGGCTGCTTGCGGCGCTTGAAAGAGCTGTTGGAGGATTACCTTGATTTTTTTGCCCGAAGTTATAACCGGAGATGAGCTTTGGTGCTACGGCTACGACCCCGCAACGAAACATTGCGGGAAAGTCTACGTACACTCGCCGGCACGTAGTCCGCGACCAAGCAGACCGGACGGGCCCGTCCGTTTACTAAGTACTCAGGACGTAACTCTAACGCACGATGCATGGATCACCTGAGGAGTTCTTCTGTTTATTGAACACTCATCAAACGCAACACAGGCTATTTCTATCAATAACGCATGGGCTAACTACGGCAGCGGTAAATGTTTCCCGTGCCACGTGGTTCACAAAGAACTAGGTACGACGCACGGACCGACGCTTGTATCCGAGGTGTCAGCCATCAAAACACCACCTGCGCGACCTTGCACTTTCATAAGTCCTACGCTGACGTCCAGGGGGAGAAGACCCCGCACAGATAGATAGAGTACCTCAAAGAAGGAAATTGGATAGCACCCCGGTGCGTCGTCTTTTATAAGTTATAACCAATCGGGAAACAGGTTTTCTTCAGGCACCGCTAGAGTGCGCCGAAGGGCGATCTATTGGTCAGAAGGGCAAGAAGGGGCGAGGTGACTTCGCTCTTCCGAATTTCTCCGCGAGCATGAAGCCAGAGAGACGGGCGCCTTGTGAAATCACTTGGTGTCATAGCATCTATCCAGCCAATAAAAGCTACCACTTTCCCACGACCCAAAAATGCGCGGCAGTAAAGTCAACATGAAAACAGTGATCATCAGTTTCTTCGATATGAGAAGGATTCTACTCTAGTAATTTGTTGCTCTGGGTCTAATGGCCAACCGAGGTTCTTTTCTGAAATTTTTGGAGAATGTTGCGATGCGATTTGCGAAAGAAACGTTCTGAGTTGTGTACAACAGCAAATTGGCTCATCTACTATGACATCGCGCCTGCCAACCGC
This sequence comes from Ixodes ricinus, assembly GCA_037355805.1. Taxonomy (NCBI): domain Eukaryota; kingdom Metazoa; phylum Arthropoda; class Arachnida; order Ixodida; family Ixodidae; genus Ixodes; species Ixodes ricinus. Next base: position 47,851 of record JAZHYW010009552.1, read on the forward strand.
ACGCTGAGTGTTTTAGCAGTTGTTTTTCTTTAACAAAAAAAAAACGGCATTACTGCGTACCCCAACTTCCCTATTCATTGACATGACCCTCGCCCCGCGTAACACTTTTTATCGTGAAACATTTTAGGTTACGGTTTTTTTTAATTAGGAAGCTCACAAAAATTGTAACCGCGAGCTGGGGGAGTTAGCACCACTAACTCCACCAGTATCAACTTAACACTAACTCTAACTAGCATTAAATCTTACTAACCCTAACTAAATCTAATTCTAACTAACTGACTCTAACTAAATCTCTTTAACTCTAACTCTAACTAACTCTAACTATAACAACACTAACTCTGCACTAAACGCTTGGTTATCGTTAGTGGTTTAGCGCCACTAGTGCCAAACCAAGAACTTCACGTTGCAACACATTTGCAGGGCAATTTAGCGACACTTGTTTCCCCAGATGAAAAAAGTTCCGGAAGGAAACAGTGTGCCGATGTGGAAAATGAGGGAAAACGGCGGAAGCACAAAATTCTTCAAAATTGACGAATTTAAAAACTGTTTTGAACATTGGAGCAAACGTCTGGACAAGTGTATTGTACCAGGTACCCGAACTACGACGTAACCGAAATTTTAACGTAACAAATATACAATGGTCTACTCTTTATTCTAATACAAATGAAGAGAATTATGAAGAGCTGAAAGAAATATTTTATTATCACAGAGCTATGATATATTCCAGGGGTGGACATACTGCGGCTCTTCGAGGGTTCATGTGCGGCACGCTGCCCCTAGTAAGTATACATTCCCCATCCCTCCCCTTCCCCGGCACCCCTCTCCCGCGTGTAAGATAAAAAGAAAAAAGTTCGAGAATAAAAGACAGCTTGCCTTTTTTGCATCCATGCCACCACACGTACTAGTGTGATAGTGTGAGGCATCCTTATCCTTATAATAGGCAGCTGAAAATCTTGGCGGACGCCTTTACAAGTGGAACGCGACAGCGTTATCGGGTTCCGTTCGCATCACCTTCCAATTCACTTCTCATGCTCCTCCTGCCAGTGGCCAGGAAGTCCGGCGTACATGGCCTAGTCTGCTAGCCTCTCTGAATTGCAACCGGGTCGTGGAGTCGAGTCCCGCCTAAAATTATTAAACTTTTTCTTTAAGGAAAATAATTATTTAACGTGAAATCATTGATACATGCGGTGATATTAATTTCGCCTTACACAACGTTACTACAACACTCAGTTGGGAAACTCACGGTTGAAACCTGGGCCGCTGGCGTTCACCGAGACCGAGCTAGATACGACAACAGCGCCACTCTTAATCTTTTTTCTTTACAGTGGTCACCTTGAGCTTTCAGAAAGCATCTTGTAAAACCTGAGATGGGGAACGATAAAAAAACGGACGAACACACCAAAATCTGTTTGTTGTGTTTTTGCGTAAACAAACAAATAAAACTTTTTCGTAGTAACTTAATTTTATTTGAGTTTAGTACAAAATGACAGGTGCGTGATGTTTTCTTAAATCTTTTAGTTTGCAAGGTTTTGCGGCACAATAATATTGTTTTTATACAACCATGTCTCAGTGGTGATTTCAGGTAGCGCGGGACGCGCTACCTGAAACCTGGGCGCATCTAACTTCGGTAGCACCCCTGAAATCCCTTCCCCCGTACATGTTTCGGCGCCAAAATGGCCGATTAAAGCCAATATAGAAGTCACAGCGGACGCTATCGAATGCGGTACTACGTGCACTTCCTCGAGTGGCCGCTGCGGAAGAAATGGCGTCGTTGCAATCGCCATTAGCTCGGTTCTCGAGTACGGATCGGTGCCACTTTTTCAGAGCAGGCTCTATGGAAGTTTCCCAACTGAGTGGTTCCAATAACGTTGGCCTTAAATGGCATGTTTTTTAATCGCAGTCATTCCACGCGTGACGCCACGTCTCACGTGAGCGTTGTGGGTTGTTTCAAATTACCGCGCGAGGTCATGTCGCCGTGACGTCATGACCCTATCGACCAATCAGGATTTTCCCGTCACTGCACAGACATCGGCTTTTCTGCGCCACGAGCTCCTTAACGATGTCGTGTTAAAATCTAGATCTTCACGAGCACCTCGCTGAGCTTCACGGGACTGCAACAAAGAATTATGATCTAAACTTAAAAGTGCCTGTTTTTAAAATGGGGACGCACAAGAAAGAAACATAATGGGCTATTGCTTTAAAAGTAGATTTCGGTGGACCCACAAAAAATATTTAAAAATCTGCAGCGCCCCTTTTTACCGCGGTTCTTCAATTAAAAGTATTTTTTTACGGTTCTACGCTTAGATTCATCTGCCCAGCCCTGGATATTCTTTAATTACGCCACAGCAAATGACCGCCATAATCTTACTGTGTGTTAATTACATCATTATCCTATACAAAATTAATATATGATTTTTCCAGGGAATATATATAATGTAAGAGTTCTTATATGATCTTATATGTTCTCATACGTTTATTGGCTACAATATAGGAATACTTCTTTGCAATTATCTTATGGGTGAATATTGCCACTTTCACAGCGAGGTAAAGCATTCAGGACACCTGCGACATCTAATATGTTTCTAGTTAAGCCCATTGCGCATATTAAGAGACGTCAGATACGGCATGTCATTTTTTAGAGCTCGTAACCTAAGAATATTGCACCAATTCTTTTTGGTTCCCGATCTGGCCACCCCGAACTTGAAGCATTTAATGGAGAGTTTTAGGTTAGCGTACGCTAAAAAGTGCGTTGCCGCCATGCGCCAGTCCAGAACGCGCGTTGGGGGTCGCGGTTTGCGTACGGGGTTTTGTGCCCGCGTACGCGCAAACAGCCTTGTCGGACTGCGATTAACTATATTGTCACGAATGAAGCAGGCAAGAAACAAAAGAATAACTGGAAAACTGAAACGTTTAATGGAGGCGAACTTGATGCCCAAAAATAAAGGAAACAGTAGATAACAGCGAAGCGTCGCGGGCGTCGAAATCGGCGAAAGAGCGGAATCAGCGACAGGCGAACTGACTTTGGCTCGCCACGCAGGCCCGCCATGCACGCGTGGATTCTGAAATAATCGGCGTGGAAGGTTCGACGCAGCCGAGCTTCCAGACATAAGACAATACAATGTTCTCGAATTCACCGGAATAATAAACTGAAGAGTATAAACAAAATTCGCGAAGCCCCCAGTCAAAGTCAAGCGCGGTAACCACTCGGCCACGCACGCGCTTGCTCGCCGACGCGCGTGGCTTATCCCCTTAAAAAGGCATCGTCTCGATGCCACGTGAAATGAGCGAGAACGGAACAGACACAAACAAAAAGAATGAGAAATACGGAAGCTGGCGAGACACAATCCTATCAGGCGTCGCACGAGATCGCTGAGTGCCTAGTCTTATCGCGCGTTGTACGGCTTGAGGCGCACGACGTGAGCGACTTCCGGTCGTGGAGGGCGGCGTGATGAAGTCCGTGTTCCGTCGGGCATCCCAGCTCGTGGTTCAGATCGCCAGTCGGCGAAGCGCTTTGTAGGTCGAGTAGCGCTTCAGGAGTTTCTCGCTTAGACCGCGTCGTCGTATTGGAGTCAAACCACACGCGGTCTCCGGGCTTGAAGCGAACGATCGATCCGGCGAAGGTTGTCACGCCGGCAGCGTCGACACGTTGTTGGTCTTGAATTCGAGTCGGGCGAGCTGTCGGACTATCTTCGGCTCGTTGAGCAGCCACCTGGGCGTCGGGTATCCCATCGTCAGCTCGGCTCGTGGTAGCATTGCGTCGAGCATGGTCGACAGTTTTCTGCCATGCACCAGCTGAAACGGTGTTACTCCTGTTGTCTCTGCACCGCCGTGTTGTAAGCAAATGTGACGTAGGTACCACCTCGTCCCAAGTCTTATGCTCTACGTCGACATGCACATTGAGATCATGTCGGCGATGGCTTTGTTCAGCCGTTCTAGTCGGTCATTTGTCTGCGGATGGTACGCAGTGGTTCTGACGGTGGCCGGTGCCACTGAGACGAAGGATCTCTTGCGTCAGCTGGGCCATGAACGATGATCCACGGTCGGTAATGACGGGACTTCGGGGGCGCCGTTGCGGAGGACAATGGACTCGATGAAAAACTTGGCGACTTCCACAGCCGTACCTGATGGAAGGGCTTTCGCCTCGGCGTACCGTGTAGCGATAATCTGTGGCGACGATTATCCAGCGGTTTCCCGACGTTGACGGTGGAAGTGCAAGTAAATCCATTCCATCTGCTGGACGGTCTGGACGGGAGCAATCGGATGCAGAAGTCCTGACGGCTTCGTCGGCGGTTTTTTTCGTCGTTGACACTCGTGGCATGATCGAATGTAGAGGTGAACGATCGGTGGCACTCGCCGTAATGCTTTTCTCGAATCCTAGCGAGCGTCCTGCTGTAGCCAAGGTGCCCAGCCGTTGGGTCGTCGTATCGGCTGGATATCTCGTCTTAAGCGTCGGCAGGGATTACCGGCAGCCATGGCGAACTGTTGTCTCGAAATTCTCCTTGTAAGCACACCGCGTCGGTGGACGAAGTCGGCAGGGCCCTCAGAAGACACGGGGTAGTACCCCTCGTCCTTCGAGTGCTCGATTAGGGCGCGCAACTCAGGATCACTTTCTGACGTCGCGCCATGTCGTCGGTGTTCACCGCGCCTAGAAGCACTCGTCGTCATCGTGGTCGCTGCTACCGGAGGATGTCTCGACAGGGCTCTGGACAGGCAATCGGCGTCGCTGTGCTGCGGCCTGACTGTAGACCACAGTCATGTTGAACTCCTGCAGTCGGAGGCTCCATCGAGCGAGACGACCTGAAGGGTCCTTTAGGTTCGCAAGCCAGCAGAGCTGATGGTGATCCGTGACAACGCAGAAAGGGCTCCCGTATAAGTACGGCGAAAGCTTCCTGATGGCCCAGACGCCGCCAGGCCTTTTCAGTCATGGAGTAATTTCTCTCCGCCCTGGACAGTGTCCGATCGTGTAGGCGATGACTCTGCTCGGTGCCTTTGCGCTGGACCAGTACCGCGCCGGGCCTTCGTTACTTGCGTCCGTGCGAATCTCGGTTTTCCATCGTCGAAGTGTCCAAGAACAGGAGAGTCTGGAGTCGTTGCTCAGCTCGTCGAGTGCGTGCTGTTGCTCCTCGGCCCATTAAAACGCTCTCGGCGTCCTTCGAAGTTTCGTAGGCGTGCGGAAGATGTTCATGCGAGAATCCCGGACGTGAAGCGTCGATAGTAGGCACAGAGTCCTAGGAATTTTCGTGTGCGGCCTTCTTGTCTGGAAGGCGCTGGAAATGCCGCAACGGCGCGAGTCTTCTCGGGTCGGGCGACGCGTCATTACTAACCACGTGGCCTGGTACTTCAGTTCGTCATAGGCGAACCGCATGGACGGCTTAGAGGTGAGTCGTGCTGTCTGTATGGCTTGGGTACAGCTCGGAGTCGCCGCAAGTGCTCGTCGAAGTCACTTTGAAATACAACGACGTCGAAGTAGACAAGACGTGCTCTGCCGCCAGTCCTGCCAGTACGGTGTCCATGACACGCTGGAAAGCTGCTGGCGCCGTGCATAGTCCGAAAGGCATCACCTTGAACTCGTACAGTCCATCCGGCGTGACGAAAGCTGTCTTCTCTCGGTCCTGCTCGTCGACTTCGATCTGCCAGTAACCGCTCTTCAGATCCATCGATGAAAAGTACCGAGTGGCGCAGTCGGTCTAGTGTGTCATCGATGCGGGGGAGTGGATATACGTCTTTCTTGGTTACCGCGTTCAGCTGTCGGTAGTCCACGCAGAACCTAAGCGTTCCGTCCTTCTTCTTGACAAGCACGACTGGAGAGGCCCACGGACTGCTTGAAGGCTGGATGATGTCGTCGTTCAGCATTTCCTGCACTTGCTCTTGAATGACCTCCCTTTCTTTTACGGAGACTCTGTACGGCGATCGGTGCACAGGGAGCGCGTCGTCCTCGGTAATGATGCGATGCTTCGCAACGGCGGTTTGGCGCACCTTCGACGACTTCGCGAAGCAGTCGCTGTATTCGGCGAGGAGGTCAATCAGCTGTCGTCGTTTCGGGCCTGGAAGCTTCGGGTCGATGTCGAGCTGCGCTGGCGGCGCAATGTCTTGCTGAGGTGGCGATGATTCGTCAGCGATCACGGCGATTGCGGCGGAGTTTCGAAGTTCCTCGACGTGGCCCACAGCGGCACCTTTCGTGAGGTGTTGCGTTTCTTGTCGGAAGTTCGTCACGAGGACCATGGTGCGCCCATCCTGGAGTTCAGCCACTCCTCTTGCGACGCCGATTCCTCTTCCTAGAAGCAACTGGAGGCTTCCCTCGAGCAGAACTTCGCCGCAGAAAGCTTCGGTGACCCCGACGGGCACGAAAACACTCGACCGTGGCGGTAAGTTCACGTGGCTTGCGAGGACTCGGACCGCGGATGAAGTAGCTTGGGGTTCCTCCTGTGGTGAAACAGGTTTTCGTAGCGTCAACCGGTTTGCTCCGAGGTCGATGACGGCGCCATACTCGCAGAGAAAGTCCATTCCGAGGATAACGTCCCTCGCACAGTCTTGCAGAACGACGAACTTCACAGGGCAGGTCTCACCGTGGATCTCGACGCGGGCAGTGCATCTCCCGACTGGTGTGATGAGGTGCCCACCGGCGGTTCGTATCTGGGGGCCTTCCCACGGCGTTGTCACTTTTCGTAGGCGGCGAGAGAGCCTCCCACTCAAGACTGAGTAGTCTGCTCCGGTGTCCACGAGTGCTGATGCGTCGTGGCCGTCGATGACGACGTTTAGGTTGTTGGACACCGTTGCAGGGGCGTCATTGCGATGCGTAGCGTCGGAAGAGTGGGAGCGCTCCGTCGTTCTTGGAGGCTCTTTGCTTCGGTCGTCTTCGGCAACGCCACCTCCAGGCGTTGCCGCACTTAGTTTTCCCGGCGACGCAGGGGAGACAGGCTCTCTCGGCGGGGTCGTGGCGCTGGAGACGCTGGACGTCTGGGCGACGGTGAGCGGGACTCACGGCGGAGAGGCGGCGTAGAAGATGGCGAACGTCGTAGGTACTCCTCGATGTCGCGAGGCCGTTCGTCGTACCGTGGGCGCGGGTCGTTCGGGTGGAACCCGCGCAGCCCCAGTTGTCGGTAGGGGCATCGACGGTAAATGTGGCCGGCTTCACCGCAGTGATAGCACAACGGGCGTCGGTCGGCCGTTCGCCACACGTCGGTCTTCCTCGGCGAGGGTCGCTCCGGGCGGACGTCCTGGACTTGTCTCTCCTGTCGTCGAGGATACTGCGGCATCGGAGGGTCTCGTCGGGGTGGCGCAGTGGCGTGGTGGTTAGCTTGCGGCGGTCGTCGGGCCATGGCGGCGTAGCTCAAAGTCGGTTCCTCTGGGGTCGTCGTGTTGATCGGAACCTCAGGTTGGAAGGCCCGGTGAACTTCTTCTCGGACGACCTCAGCGAGCGACAGTGAGGTCGGCCGATCCGCAGTGGGGAGTATCTTGCGGAGTTCTTCCCGGACGACTTCACGGACGATCTCCCGAAAGCTGTCGACACCGCTGGTGTTCAGGTCGAGAAGGGAAGCAGCGGCAGATGGAGCAGCAGGCGCGCCGGCGATTCGGTGGTAGTGGCTTTCTCGGGCTGTCAGGGCGCGCTCGATATTGGTGGCTTCGGTAACAAAACCATTGACAGTCGTCGGGGGATTGCGTACCAGTCCTCCGAAAATTTCACCCTTCACCCCACGCATGAGAGCGCGAAGTTTCTTCTCCTCGGTGGCTTCCGGATCGGCCCGGGCACTTAGACGCAGGACATCTTCGACAAAGCTGGTCACGCTTTCGGTGGGGCCCTGCACCCTTGTTCGAAGAAGGTCCTCCGCTCGCTGCCGACGGTGGTAGTTGATAAACGTCCGCTTCAGTTCGGCGGCGCATGGCTCCCACGAAGTAAAGGAGGCTTCGTGGTTTTCAAACCAGTGCCTCGCGGTGCCTTCCAGCGCGAAGTAGAGGTTCTGGAGGCGGTGCTCATCCGTCCATCCGTTGTGGCGGGCTACACGTTCATAATGATGCAGCCAGTCCTCTACGTCTTCGTGAGCTTCACCGTGGAAGGGCGTCGGAGTCCGTGGTGTGACGGGCAGGTAGACGACGGCAGGAGCGGCGGGGGTCGGCGACTGGTCGGCCATCGTCGGCCTCGTTGGCTGCTTGGTCCTGGGCGGCAGAGGTCCGAATTCCGGGTGTAGGCCTTGGGTGCGACGACTGAGCCGGATCTCGGTAGTGTCTTCGTTGGTGCTTCGTGGGCTTGGCGTCGGACTTGCACTGCGGGCCCTCGGAGGGGTACGCGGCAGGGGCATGCGGTACCCCGCACCTCCACCAAAATGTCACGAATGAACAGGCGAGGAAACAAAAGAATAACTGGAAAACTGAAACGTTTAATGGGGGCGAACTTGTGCCCAAAAATAAAAAGGAAACAGAAGATAACAGCAGAGCGTCGCGGGCGTCGAAATCGGCGAAAGAGCAGAATCGAACGCTGGGGCGAAACTGACTTTGGCTCGCCACGCGAAGCCCCTTATGTACACGCGTGGGCTTCTGGAATAATCGGCGTGGAAGGTTCGACGCGTAGAACTTTCGGGCCTAGAATAAACAATAATGTTCTCGAATTCACCAGAATAATAAACTGAAAGTATAAACAAAATTCGCGGAGCCCCCAGGAATCGAACCCTGGGCCTCCGCACGAAAGTCAAGCGCGGTAACCACTCGGCCACGCACGCGCTTGCTCGCCGACGCGCGTGGCATTATGTTTTCGTACTCAAAGCTATTTGCTAACGCTGTTCTATCCTCGCTATTAAAGTCTTCGAGACGCCCCTTGCTTCGCACATGGGCGTCAGATTTTCTTCATCTTAAACTGTTTTAAGCTTAAATCTGCGGTAGCCAGGACCACACAAACATAATTGTTTTCTGAAATCTATATAATGTTATGGTGCATTTTGACGACACTTTGTACATCTCTGATTCGAACATGCTGGCTATGACGTAAATTTATGGTCGTGTTGTGTTTACGAACGGCTCCTCGCCGTAGGTAAAGCGAAGACAAAGGAGAGAGAAGAAATGACAGTGCTAGAAAAAAGGTTTGTTTTTCTGAGCCTAGTATAGTCTCCAGTGTCAAAACACAACAATTAGCACAGTCGACAAAGCCTCCAGCACGAGTTTGTGGGTCGATCCACCGCTGCCTTCCCTACGGTCGCCAAGAAAGCCTGCAATTTTCTAGGCGAGGGTAGCACCGTTTCCGGAACGAACATGATGGCGCTTCCGTCAGATTCAACGATGGCTGACGGGAGAACTTTCATTCTACCTCAGTCTCCTGTGTTGTGGGTCAACAGACCTACCGCGAACTGCCAGAACATGTTGCCACACCAGAACTCACATCGGGTGCATCTACAAGCACTCTTAAGCGAAGAAGATGCGAAATTGTTTACGGATGCCATAAGCAAACGGCAGAAAATTTGCTGTAGTTCCCGCACTCATATGTCCGGTGACACAGTACAGCGGGTGCCGTCGTTCCTCCGGGGCCTTACAACCAACTGCGATTCGGAATGAGCCTGATAAAATAATCTGCAATCAACTTATCCAGGAAACGATTCAACCCTAAGTTCGAAAGCATCTACAACTCAGAATCCGGGCTTTTTCTCGATTCAGATCCTGCTATTGCGTCTGAGATTGAGAGGGCAATAACGAAGGCCAAGCTCTTCACTGAAGAAGAAGTGGTCCACTTCTCAAGTGGCGAGAATTAAAGACATTAAATTCCAAGAGGTTCGGGTACAGCACCTGCGCAGCAGTCCGGCACTTTCTGCAGATATGCTTTGTCTCAATACATGGCAACCCTAAATACTTCCATGCGAAAACTCAAGTATGCTGGAAGTGTTAGAAGACGGCACACTTCTGCCTCTCTGTTCAACTGAGACTTTCACAGGCAAACTCCCACGTGCGAAGCCCGGGTGCTTACTACTAACTTCACCAAAGAGTGTTAATTTCCTGTGAGATGCTTTCATCTCGCGTAGTCCGTCAAATTTCAGGTTGAGTCAGGTTCCTCGGTTTCATTTTTCTGGAACTCGAGCGTCCTGCGGGGCTCGCGAAGATCACTTTTTGTTTTCTGCGCCATTTTACTCTCAAAATGACCACTTTATTATAGTATAACTCATGAGATACAATACCAGAATTATTACAATGACGTTGCATAGATGCCTTCCAGTCCACCTGCGCGAATTTTGTCGAATGCCGTACGAATGTATGCGACGACGAGAAAGAGTTTTCTCTGCCTTGCATTAAACCTTGCTCAATCAGTTTAAAAGATGTCGGGAAAGAAACAAACAAGGCTTTGATTTGGCTCGAGTGATATCATCAGTACTAGGTGGAGTCTAGAACAGCAAGAAGACTCAGCGGCTGTCTCACCACTACAGGCCAGGGTGGCGTCACGAGAGTCATGGCACCCGGGGCGGCAGCCCGCCGCGACCCCCCCCCCCCCCCCCCTCCGGTCGCGCGCGTGGCCCGCCGCGACTCCCCTCCCCGCTCCCGTGTGGCCCGCCGCGAATACCCCCCCCCCCCCCGCTCTCGTGGCCCGCCGCGACACCCCTGAGCGCTGCACCCGGGCGGTCCGCCCCCCCCTCTTGTGACGCTACTGCTACAGGCTACGGGACACCCTCCTTTGCGGAGGCTTACTACCAGGCGGAAAGCTGCTGGTTCCTCCTGTTTCGAATTCACGTTTACTCATCAACTTAGCGCACGAGTAACGTTAGGGCATTGTGCGAATCAAGCCGCGTCAACGTAAGCGCTTCAGGTGGCCCGAGATGGGACGACAAGATCGGTACCTACATCAGAGACTGCTAGGCGTGTTAGATAATCAAGAAAACTTGAACAGCAGTATCCCCTCTGCAAACGGTTCCGTTTTTATCTATCGCTTGGAAACAGCGTGGAGTGAAAATCTTGGATGAATCTGAAAAATCCATGCGGAGTTTGATTTAAAATTACTTTAGTCAGTCTACTAAGTAGTTCTAGAGGTCCCTTTCTGCAGTCAAGTGACGACTAGGCTCTATGGTACTTCATCTTTAAGATTTCCAGCTGCGATCGAATACTGAAGTAATTGTATTGCATCATACCACACAGTGCAGATCCTGCAACTCCAAGAGTTCGTTACATACAAAAGTGATTCCTCTGCATCAGTCCTAAATCCACCACCCACAATCCAATGGCCGATGCATCATACAAGTGCGCGTAACATTCGTAGCCGAATTAGTGAGTTCCCTCGAGTATCCGATGTAATAAAACATGAGCGACACAGCTTTTCCATGCTGAGCTAATTCATGGACGTCAAATTCTGACACGTGGGTTACCCTGATTAGGACAAGCCTGTTCACATCGTGATGCAGAAGCTCCGTTAACAGATTAATTACCAAGTACCAAAAACATATAAAGAATATACACAGGCAGAGGGCAAGGCTGTTTTCAGTAGGTGGCAGGAGATTACGGCCGAGTGAAGCTTCCTACGCTCCATGCGAACGGAACACTATCGTTTGTTCCACGGTAGAAGTTCAAAACAATCGGAGCAAGTATTCGTCGCATCAGAAGGAACGCTGTGGAATTCATCGAGATTGTCGCGAGCCTATCCAGCACAACAGTTACCACCGTAGAACGCAGATCCTGGAGAAATTGAGCAGCTTAGCAGCAGAAGCAAGACACCTGTGGGGAGGCTTAACCCTCAAAAACATTTTTATTTGAGTGGGGGGATTGTGTTGTGCGTACGAGTGGCTCCTCGCCGCTGTAAGAAAAGAACGACGAATGAAAGAAATGAAAGGACAGAGCACGAGGACAGGCGCAGTTTGTTTTTCACCGAGCCTATATTAGGCTCCAGTACTAAAACACAACAGCACAGCTACTGCAGGCGAATGTGAAGCGGTAGTCTGCAGAGTGCCCTTCCTGCTTCCTTAAAAGCTCTAACGTGACTCCTCTCCACTCAGTACGACTTATACACTCCTCTCCTGTCCCCGACAGTCTCCACTCGGCGATGTCTGCAGGCAAGGTGACAAGCAATACGTAACAGAAACGAAGGC
>JAZHYW010009553.1:0-52550 GCA_037355805.1 Ixodes ricinus
AAGACAAACTTAAAGTAAAACACGTCTGCATAACGGCGGCGCTTTTGCTGCCAACGGATTTCGTCTGCGTGTCGTCTGCTTTCTTTTCGCTGGTCGGCAACACCTTCGGACGCTGCTTCAGATGCCATCTATCAATATGAATGCCAAACACATCCCGCTACTGGACTTGGTCGTCTGGGTCGCTGCCCGCCGTAGACCCTGGCAAGTTTCATGGCCTTATTTTTTTACAGAAAGAGAGCTACGCTTTGTAATTTTACAAGAAAAAACCGACCTGTGAAATACACCTTTGACGAAAAGTTTACGTTGCTACGTGCAGGCGTCGATTTTTACGGTCCATTTTAGATTGAGCCTGGTGACTTGGACCACCCTATATTTATTTGCCTTATTTTTCTGCTGACCATTCAATGAATCCGAGCAGGAAGTGCAAAAAACAGGAGAATACCGGAGAAGTGCCCACCCCACCTACACTGAAAACCAGGCTAATGTAGACACGGGCATTTGTGCGGTCAAATCGGGTGCTTTACGTACAATTTGCGGAATTACCAAGTTTGGGAAACATTAATAGTGGGCGCTTGAACAAAGTCGGCGCATCTGCGGTATTTTACGGTGGTAGAATCGTTCGTCATCACACAAATTGGCAGTTCACAACGTTTCAGTGAAAAACGGAAGGAGTCAAAAGCACCAGTGCATATGCACATGCACATCATCACTGAACAGCCTAAAAAGTTACACGGCAGATTCGGGCGTTACAAAACATCATGAAAAAGATTAGGCATAACTTGCTGTAAAATACCGAGCAAGCGCCCACCCAAACTTTGGAGACAATCTGGAATAACTGGGAAATGAGCATTTGCTAGCTTCAAAAAAAAAAAAAAAATACGATGGGGTGGGCTCCATTAGAGGGCTCGAAGAAGAGGCCGACACGGAGCAGCGTCTCGTTTAGCTGCGTGGGCTTGGAAGCCCAGGGTTCCAGACATTACCTCGGCCTAGTTTTCAAATGCTTTGAAAGTAGCGGGTGGGCGTCTATTGTGACACGGGTGCGTGCTCGAAATTTTACGCTAGTTACTCTTCAAAATTATGATATTTATAGATCTATGCACTCGTTGAAATGTTGTTTTAGTTCGAAGGTAATTTCGTCTTATCTCAAATTATGTATTTTATAACTAGGTAGATTTTATTTCTCGAGTAACTGAAACGAGCAAATTGAATGTACCTTAATGTTGTGGGATGTATCTTAAAAGTATGATTGGAATGCAACTTGGCTCCTTCCGAATAACTATACTACATTTGTGAGAATGTAGCTGTACTCTTAACCTGTTTGAGTTCGAGTAACTGTGACTGTAACCTAATGACTCACCATAAAGTACGGAGCGAGCACCCACCCAAAGGTGGAGATAGTCGGGAAAAAATGGAGTTCTGAGAGGAGGCAAGCAGGAAGGGCCCATGACGAGAGCCGCTCTCGTAAAGGTTCACTCGACGCCAACTCTGTTAGCTCGGTGGGCCCGGGAGTTGGCTGGCTACGTCTTTTTGCGACACGGGTGCACGCTCGGTATGGTACGGTAATACTGGGGTAACTTTTATAGCTCGCAGGCATCCGTGCCTTTCTCGGTGCTTAATGTCTCGAATGCGGGGGACAATTTCGCTCTCTTTTCACGCAGATGCCGGTCTCGCATCTGGTGTTCATACGTCACCCAACCGTCTTCTCCTTTCAGGGGCTACCTGCTCAGCTGAGCTCATCTTCATCCAGTCCGAATGTCCCTGGACGGACCTCCACGCCAAGTGGCGGGAGTTTTCTTTCTCTGACCCATCGAGCGTTTTATACTCTTCCTCGTTTAATAAATGTGCGGTATAGAAAAAAACGTTTGGCACCTCGTGGTTCTTGGCGAGGTACGGTTTGTTGCCAAGTTGACCATTGAAGGGCTGCATGCAATAGCGGTAAAAGTTAAAAAGCGAAGCTCCCAAAGAAGCTTGCCACTAATTTCCTGTGCACAGTTAGCCATTTTTATTTTTGGAGAATTTCTGACCCTCATCTGCTTAGTTGTTGTCTTAAAACATTTGTTGCCTTCGAAATAAAATGAGTGCAAAAAACAAAACAAAAAAACTGTGCTACCCTTTGTTGGCGCAGCCTCAAACTACGAGCAAGCCTGGTTCGTTTAAAACAGTTTAGTGCATGAACGGGGGAATGCAGACGAGCAACCCTGAACAATTTTGGAGACGGATCCACGTTGACGAGCTAGGCTCGTACTGAACTTGGTGCAAGCAGATACTGCATATGGCTTTATTTTTGCAGGCTCAATATTTTGCGATTGAGAGTGGCGTGCTGCGTATTTGTTATTGTATGGTAATATATTCGTGTTATCTATTTTTTTCTATATTTTTTTGCGGTCCTCGTGAAAATTATGAGACTTTTACACTATCTGCCAGCCACCTGTGGAAAAATAAGTGAGACAAGTCAAGATGAACCCCTACTGCATGAGCCACTCCACAATAGACCTTTTCTGAGAAGCGTTTTGTGCACGCGCGAGCGCCCGATGCCAAGCGGCGGAAGTCGGCACGAAAGATCAAGGGAATTCAGAAGGAGGCTGTGGATGAGCGAGTAGAACATGTAATTGCAGCATATATATAATTGTGTTACACAAAAAAAGAAGGTGGACGGAAAGAAACGCACTACGTTTGGGTGGACGCCACGGATGCCCCTCTTTAAAGTCACGTTGGGAACGCGCCGTAGCTCGGAGAGCGAAGAAACTGGTAGCGTAGCTCCCATTATTGATTGGTAGTGCAGGTGGGTTACTTCCTCGATTTTTAGTTGGTGCAGCCACCGCCTGTTGCCGTTGGTATGTGGAAAAGGTCCATTGTTGCTAGCACCCGCGCGCAAGCGACAATTCTGTTACGAGCCTCGAGGGCTGGAGGTGTAAATCTGGGTTGTTTTGTTTTCGCAGAACTGGTCAAAATTTTATTTAGGCTCATTTATAAATTTTGTACTCTGGTAGCTCGATTAGATGCCTGAAATTGTATGTGCTGCTATTAGCTCTGTGCAGAATGCTTCATTTTTGTTTAGGGGGAAACTGGTCTGTCCATCCCGATTTATTGGACAACTCGTCCACTACTTGCAATGTGGCATTTGACACGAGTGTCCTTCGAACGGTTTACAATTTTCTTGCGATTCCTTCAGTACCCAGAAGGCCTCCCGCCCGACCAGGGGCTTGGATCAACAATCCACGTGAAATTTGGGGAAAATTCCTCAAACTGCGGGAAAGCAATTTCCAAACAAGGGGCAGGCATCTTGGGATTGTTGTGTGCCAGAACATGTGGCATCCAGGGGAATTGAGGTCTGACGAAAAGTAGCCATATAACTGAGCATTTTAAAAATGTTGCACTGATGAGCATTTTTAGTAACGTTAAAAATGAAGTCTGCTTGCCCGAAAAAGAGGTAAACAAAACCAAGTCCGAAGACCATTTTGGATACTAAACTTGAGGCACAAATCCTTTTGCATGTATTCTTCATTGAGCCTGCGCAAATTCTGAGGAGTGCTTGTACATATAAGAGTCTAAAAAATAATAATAACGGGGGGAGGAGGGTGAGGGAAGCACAAGGTGGCCCCACTAAACGGGTGAAGCGCAGCAGCTGCGAGATAGCAGCAGAGTGCAGGAGAATGTGGGACAGAGCGCCGGGGGCACGGAGAGACGAAGGTGCGGAATATCTCGGTGACGTGAAGACCAGTAAAGATGCTGCGAGCGAAACCGGAAGTCTGAGCAAGGTTTGAAATTGAGCGGCACGGGGTGGGCGGAGGTCAGTATCGGAATGGATGTCCTTCCAAGGCAGGGAAGTGAGACGGGCTTTGAGGATCGACCGAGGAAAATGGGTCCGTGAGGAGTGTCGACGCAAAAGGGGAGAACTAGGAAACCGATGGCAAAGTTATGGGACAACGTTACGGACGGGTCGGGAGATACCGGTGAAAAGAAATTGATAGGTACGTTCGGAGCAGGTATACAAGCTAAACCAGCGTTCAAAACGTACAGGTGGTTCGAGACCAGCGTCTGCCGAGAAAGCATCGACGACAATTCTAGGCGGAGGTCCTCGTTGTTCGAGGCCGGGACGGGAGCGGTCTGGATCCGGGTGCACGCAGCTCAACACCGACGCAGTGTCTAAAGCAGTGGGGTAAAGACTGGAGCAGTACGCGGCAAATCGCTGGTCCTGACAAAAGAATGGAGAAGAAAGCTGACGAAACGTCAGGCGTGTTCGTTTTGCCTCAGCGAGTTGAAGTCGTTCGAGTTCTTGTCAACTTCATTTTTATACAATGCAAGCTGCCGCTGCAAAGTAAGTTGGAAAAATACCATAGCCCACGACAGGTCAAGAGTTGAGGGAAGCTCCTCCCACCTCTTTCCACATCAGCAGAGCGAATGCTGGAGAGCCTCTTTTCCAGCGTTCACTTTACTAAAGAGGAAAGAGGTGGGGAAGCTTCCCTAAATCTGACCTGACCCCGACTATAGGCACAGACATTACAGATGATGTTTTGCTGCTTCTTCGCTTATATTAATACGGCGTCATTCGCAATACATTCTTATTAGGACCACCCACTAGGACCACCGATGTGTGCCCCACCATTGCGAAGCAGTGGTGTCATGTCTGGTTTCAGTTTGGATCGCGCAGTGCATGAAGACAACGATTGGGACACGGGATTCGAGCGTACAGATACCGTCAAGCCTCAGGAGAGTCGGCCGGTGCAAAATAAAACCACTCGTATTCGGTGGTACTGTCCCCATGTATGCAAATACAATGCTGGTGATGAGATTTGGTACGAGCCAACGAAGCCTGGACAGAGGGCCGGAAGCCATGCCGACCCAAGGAAGGATCGAAGCCTTTGCAGGCAGGTCTTGGTCGTCATGGGCAGAACGTCTAAGGTTCTACTTCGTGTCAAATTCGATTACAGCTTGGACAAGAAGTGAGCCCTGCTGCTTAATAAAGCAGCTGTGCAACGATTTTACCGTTGAAAGAATTTGCATCTTCTACTTTTTGACATTGTTTATTTTGTCACAAAGGGCCGAAAACACACCTCCTTCCTTCAAAATGTTGCGATTCCGCCGCGTAATCGCGAAAGAAAAAATAGAATGTTTCCTGACCCGCAGCCACAAGCAGCGACCATGAGAACCACGCAGCATTACGTCAATGGGGGACTTGTAAAAAGATAGGAAGTTGTGCAAATACCTGCTCAATAAAAGGTAATTTTTCTATAAATCTTGTACAGTCGACTCTCATTAATTCGAAATCTCTTAATTCAAACTTGCGGATAATTAAAACTAACGTGCAGGTCCCATCCTATGCGTCTCTATGGGAAGAAACTCCTGATAATTCAAACTTTGCTTTATTCAAACAAATTTTCGGCCCCCTCGAGTTTGGATTAATGAGTGTCGACTGTAGTTCCAACATAAACATAAATGCGTCCAAAACCTGGTATCATCGACAAAACTTTTATTATAACGGAGTTTTAGTGGCGCCATCTATCCGAGGTCAACAAAACCGTCGGCTCTATCTGCTACCGCGAAAAGCCGCCAGAAGCTGGAGGGGGACGGGGGGCAGAGCCGGACGGGGATCGCCGGACCCGGATGAGACTTTCCTGCTTTTGCCATGTTGATTGCGCTGCGCAAGCACGTGGTCACGTGATCGCGAGCGGGTGAGTTCTCGCTGCTCACTGATGGCTATAGAGAGCGCTTCACGGGAACCCCGCGCGTCCCCATTGACGTCGCAGCGCACGTGACTCGGAAGATGGTGAATGAGTTGAGAGGTGCCGAAAACCTCAACCTTTGTCACTTTTTGAAATAAAAACTAGGACATGACGGCAAAAGCGTTTTTTTGTTCTTTGCTTCAGAAAGGTCGATCGAGACACCAACTCCCAAATATTTGAGCAAAGTACTGAAATTGTTGCACAGCTCCTTTAAGCTTTGTCTACTGGAGACATACAACGTTGTTCGAGCTTTGGTGGCACTTAGAACTCCGGGAGATGTGGGGTTCGAAGAACTCGCGTTGATCCTTGGGACACATTTTGATCCTCGAGCCTCGGAGCTGTACAGCCGGTACAAATTCCAATGTCGTGATCACCAAGCAGGTTAACAGTTACGTCGCAGTACCGAAGCAGTTGGTAGCAGACTGCAACTGAGCTTATAGACAACCTCAACGACAGCTGTTGCGACGAAGTCATTGCAGCGTCCACCGACGGATCCGACCTCCGGTTCAAAGACTGGGACACCAGCAACGCCACTGGCAGACACCAGGCTGCCATTGGACATCGTGCTTTGCGACAAATTTGTCTGCGGCATAAGCGGCGAGCTTCTGCAGCAATGTCTGTTTGCAAAAAAGAAAGTCTTCTTAGCAACTTTTGACATCTCAGTCAGAGCTGAGGGTGTGTCTAAGCAACAGGAGGATATCAAAAGCAAAGTAGAAGCATGGGTCAACAAGACTGAAAAGCGAGGAATCCTTGGCACAACAGGGACGTTGCTACCGGTGCAAGGGACGGCGTGATCCACAAGAGCGCCACTTCCAAAACACTGAGTGCGGTACTAAAGCTAGCGCGGGCATATTGAAAAGGCTCGTATTGCCAAGAAAAGGCACCAAGCAACCAAATTTTGCAAAGTCAACCACATCATGGAAGCGACAGATGCGAGACCGGCAGTACCTGGGCATGGAGGCTCATTTTATGGGCTCAACAACCCGGCGACAAATACAGACGTCCATATGTTCATGCGACACTCTGAATTGAATGAAATTAGCTCCAGTTCGAAGTCGATTCTGGTGCCATCTGCTCCCTGAACAGCGAGGGCACCTTTTGGAAAACATAGCCTCGGAATTCAGGTCCCTATTGTTTCGTCGAAACATGTTTCGTGGACATTGTTTTCGTTGACACTGAACGTTTTATGCTCCTGCAACGTTTCGTCAACAACATATTTTTAATGCGAAAGCATTAACTGTCTCATGGAGTGAGCTGACGACATCAGTCTGAAGCGCGAAAATGGCAGATAGTTTCCTTCGGTTCCATTGGTTGGCACGCGTCGACGGGGCTCCCATTGGCCGCTGCGCTCGTCAGTTTCCATGACCGCTCACCCCATGGCTCTGCGTGTCCATCAGCACGGAGCGTCCAAGGTCACCAGGGGAGCACACGTGCCGACTGGCGACGAAAAGTATGCAGCAGACGAAAAAGGGAGCGGATGAGCGGCTTGCATACTTTCGCATTCACAACTCATAAGGAATGCTTAGGTGTACCTCAAGCTTTTTTTTACTAAGCCGCTAAAACCCAGCGTGCGATTTTCTGAGGCGTGTTTACCCAAGCCTTGGGCACCCCCCTTCCTCTCTCTCCCCCAAAATGATACGTAAAAGCTTGTTGCGAAAACAGCAGGGTTACGTTTCATGAAACGTTGCAAGGTTGTCTATGAAGAAAATGCCTAAAACTCCTGGGACCTTTCCAAGCTGCCGTCAGGTTCAAGTCAAAAGATTACGTGCTACCACTTCTGGCAATGAAGGGGTCTGGTTGCAACCTTTTGGGGCGTGACTGGTTCCAAGCTCTAAACATCAAAGTACATGGCATCAATCAAGTTCAAAAGCAAATCATGTCCCCAGAGGTACAAAAGCAACGACATGCCAGTCTTCCAAGAAGGGGACATTTCAGGATAAATCGAACCCTTGGTTCAGCTAGAACCAGAGAAGAGAGCAACCTCCAAGTTCCGCAAGGCTTGTCCCGCTCCTCTTGCACTGTGACCAGCAGATACACAAGGGCCCTCCCGACTGCAGACACAGGGCATAAATGAGCCAGTGCCACGTTCAGGAAAGTTTACACCTCAGGTGCCTTTTCCAGATTGTCGTCGGGCATCCCAGCCATGGGAAACAATCTGTGTCGATTTTTCCGAACTTGTTCTGCATTGTTGTCGATGCTTACAGCAAGTGGCTGGAGGTATGCCAAATGCACTCAACCAAGCTCTGTCATCGAGGAGTTTCTGCACTTAATCGCAATATTTGGATTGCCGGAAGAGGTGGTCACGTATAACGGTATTTCGTTCCTATCGGAGGACACACAAGTGTTCTTCGAGAACACTTGCGTCTTCCGATAGTGCACCATCCGGCAACAAATGGCCGAAAGAATGGTTCAAGAAACCGAAGTTTGCCAAAAATAAAACTGGCACGTAGGCTCAGCTCAGTTTCTGATCAAGCAACAGACAGGGGAGTCACCAGCCATGATGATGTTTGGTTGCCAGCTAACTGCCATCACTCACCTGAATCACGTCCAGACTGATCAGGGAAGGGAATCGGAAGACTCCCAGGAAACTTTCCCTTGGCCAAGACATCCTTGTGAGAAACTTGACAGGAACAGTGCGGTGGTTGCCAGGTCACAGGCTTGGATCGCCCATGGACACCGAGCGCGGCACAGTTTGACGGCACAAGGCCAACATCAGCGACCCAACTTAAAATCATTTAATCGCTGAAACATGTTCGGGTGACAGCATTGCGACGCCAGCTCAAGGTCTTTCACGTCGGGCCCAGCGACCATTACACTTCCCAACTCACACAGCGTTCCAATATTGTCCAGAGCTCAGCAACACGAGAAAACCATCGAAACGAAATGCAAACACACCTTCTCGCAATACACTCGCGAACCTTCGGGCAGCGGGACCAGCGGGGCCACGAAGAAAGTAAAACAGCACTCGCAGCAGGGAAACCAGTTTGTCGGTGCAAAAAAGACAAAAGTTTAGAGAAAGGAAAGTCTCCAAATACCGTCGCCATGTGCGGCTTTTTATCGCCGATTTAAATTTCATGTTTTTATTTTAACCCCTAGTGCAGTCATTTCTTTGTCGATTTGCACACTGGGAGTGTACTTATCGCTTGTCATTGGTCCCAACCGAGCATTTTATTCTTTTTAAGTAATTTCTCGTTAAATCTCGGCAGTTTGCTTAATTTCGACCCCCACTCCGTGACAAACTCCCATCACGCATACCGTAGATATCACGCTACATTTCTTGACAATAAAATCGCATATGTATAAATAAACGCCTTGCTTCATAGTCTTTGCGTTTTTCTCTTTTACGTTGGTGGGTTGGTGGGCGAATTTTTGGAGTAACAAGTACTACTTGAACTGTCTGCTTGAAAGACAGTTTGCTACTATCATTCCTCGCTAGATAGCGCGAGCACCGCCCCACTCATGGCGGATATTTTTTTAACCGTCCACTTGTTCATATTTTGCCCTTGCACTGACCGCACCGAACGTGTCGCACAGCGGGATGCTTTGCGTTTGCCTGGTAGTGCGTCATGTGGTGCACCTACACAGTGGCGTGGCTTTGGGGGCAGCATTTTCTCGGTGCTGCGTGCACCCCAGACGAATGTGACATCACTGTGGCGTATTAGAGTGGGCGGCCACGTTTGCCTGCAGAAGCTGCCGTAGATGTAGACGCTGCTGCCAATGTCAAGGCCCTAGATGTAGACATGGTCGCCTTACAGTCCACCGTTTGAGGCACACAACGAGCACCTTTTTATGGTCATGTTTCGGGCACAACGCCGCCGCCGCTTGTTTTTCACGTAATGTAACAAGTGAGGTGCTGAGCAACGTGTGCCGCAGGATCGCGATTTTATGGCCATTTACTTTGATTTTTCACTCAATGGGACAAGTAAGCTTTCGCCTTAAAACCACCTTAACACCGCTGTTTCAAACATCAATGAAACATTTAACCACCGATTTTCTGGGTGAACGCCAAAAGAACCAAGCAGCGCGAGACCTGTTCCAAGTTTTCGAATATTCTTGCAAACCAACTTGCCTCCTCCAAGACAAATTGAACAGCCAAAGGCCCTCGCTACATCCGCAACTTTCTTGTCGGTGTAGCATTTATGCTTTCTAGCACCTGCAACATAAGCAAACTTGACGGGGTTGCAAAGACGGAGCGACTGGAAGTCCCTCGAGACGCAACCGGCGGTTCATGTTTGTGAACAGTAAAAGAGTCTATATACATAACCCGACAAGCTGCACTCCATCTCTCAAGTTTAGCACATAGAAACTCTGCATAGCACTGTGAAAGACGAAAGTGTTAGTGTGCTGCTTGGAAAAGCATCTTCCTTGCACGAGTGCGCGTGGAAATGAGGCATTTTTGTAATTTTGACGAAATACTCTCACGCGCCTTTCATGGCCCTGTGACCTTGAGATAGAGCACGGAGGTTTTCACTGTCCATTCTTTCTCTGCAGCTTCACTTTCTTGGTACTTAGAGTTCCAAAGTGACCTAAACAGCTAGTTAATCATTTTATTATAAAATAGCGTCTAGCGTAAAAAACACATTGTTTCGGTCATGTGCCGACTAGCCTAATTAATCAATATAGTACAAATAAACTGTCCTCGCAGCACTAAATGCACCAGTCATTTTAAAGCTAAGCACAAACCGGGGTTGCAGAATGAGCACCCCTATTCCATTCAAACTCCATTCCTGGAAATTGGGAGTTTCCAATAATTTCATACCTTTCAACTTTTAGGAAAGGAAACACTGGGTCCATTCCCACTCCTGGAATGGCCCAGCAGTTTCTTTCCACAATTCCTAAACACAAAAAATGGCCGCAGAGATCTAAATTGTGTTGCCAGCAAAAGCAGCAGATACCTGTTATTAAACGTGCAGACGACTGCAAAAATATGCAAAACGGGTCTCCAAGCACCAATCCTACTAAGCCGAGCCGTGGTCCGACAAAGTGCTTGGCGGCAGTTGGCGACACTGCAGACGCAGCATCTCACCTTCGGAAGGGATGCAGCGACGCACGCAGCGTGCAATCACGCGATGCATTAGCAGCGCCAGATTCACCAAGGTGGCTCGTAGCATCCGCTGCGATCCGTTGTAAGGTGAAGCCAAGGAGCAACGACACTCGTCAAGGAATCGGCGCCCCGTGTCTCAGTAACGTAAGCCAGTTACGGTGCCTGCGTCTCCAACCGGTGCTTCCCATTCCGCCCACGCATCCAAAGTTGTCTTGAAGTGGCAACAGATGACGTCGCAAAAGCCGTCGGATGTACAATTTCAGGCAAAAAGTGTGAACTAACGAAAGTGCCGAGTCGTCTCAACTCCTGTCTGCTGACGCTTCTGCAGACTGCCAATTTGCGGAGCGACCTGCAGGCTGCAGAACAGGCGTCATCCAGCACCGCTGCTGCGACGCCGCCAAGAGGAGACAGCATGACACTTCTACTACGGGTGAATACCGAGGGACCAGCTTTTTGGACACGGTCATCGGTGGCAGACTCCTTCCAGGCACCATAGTCACGGCACTGCATGCTCCGGAGCGACGAGGCTCGCATCCAAGCGTCCTTCTTCCCCATCTGCAATGGCTCGTGGTCACAACAGCCGCCTTGTCACACCAGGAACAACTTGTTTGCCTACACCTTTTTGCTGTTGGTTGCTTCACTGGGGACGCCACTTTCATCCTCCAAGGAGCACCCGATCAGAGAATCGAGTCGTCGGTCACCTTAGGTGCAACGGTGCTATTTAGAGAGAAACTTTAACCGTGCGCTAGCTCTGCACCAGCAGGCCGTAGGACTTAGCCGATCATCGACGCAGGTCACGTAAGAACCGAGCCCATTCCAATCTCACTTCATTCCACGCAGAAGGCATCCAATTCCATTATGGGGTCGTGGAAGAGCGGAACAACTCCAGAATCATTCCAACTTTGGAGTGGCCACTCCGCAACGCTGGTACAAACTAGCGCAATTATACATTTTATTACCAACAAAATGCCTCTGCCGTAATCAACGCACCTATATTTTCGAGACTATGTACCGACGCAACCGACGCAATTATTTATTTCATTACCAATATACCCTTCTGACCGCCCCAAAACCTTGCGGTACACTGTTACGTCACAGTGCACGGCGGGAACTTTGAATTGGGCCTCGTATTTCTATTCTTTATAATAAAAACTATGCAACACTATAGTGAAACAATCTTTTGTAATGTCCTGATATGCCATTTCAACGCCTAGCATGAAAACAAAATTTTCTTTTTGGCATGTCAGAGGTTTTTTAAGGTAACAGTGCAAGATCAGTCACACAACACAATACACAGAAGAACAAACATACGCGCCGACTTACAAGTCTTTGTATTCTGCTACTTCTTTGTTCTCTTCATTGGGTTCACTTTCAAAATCTCCCTGACCAGCAACAATAGCACAAACACAGGGAACACTTATAAATATGCTTCTCACAAACTCAAAGGAGGAAGCAGTAGAATACAAAGAGTTGTAAGTCAGCGCGTGTGTTTGTCCTCCTGTGTGTCGTGTTATGCGATTGATCTTGCGCCGTTACCTTAAAGGGGCCCTGCAATCATATTTAAGCGTCTACCTTTTTGCGGTTTCCACGTCCCTTGGGGTTCGGGCAAGCCAGCGGGCACGGAGAGAGTCACTAAATATCAGTGCGTCATATTTTAACCGGACGACGCGGAAACCTCCTCCACCGACGAGAGCGACCCGCGGTACCGA
The DNA here is from genome assembly GCA_037355805.1 of Ixodes ricinus. Taxonomy (NCBI): domain Eukaryota; kingdom Metazoa; phylum Arthropoda; class Arachnida; order Ixodida; family Ixodidae; genus Ixodes; species Ixodes ricinus. Next base: position 12,477 of record JAZHYW010009553.1, read on the forward strand.
AAGCGCGCAAAATGTGACGTCTTAGGTCCTGGGCTTACTACTGGTCAGAGCCGCTAAAAGCTTTTTTTTAGTCGAGATACAAAATATAAGTGTCGCGAACCGTTTCAAATATGTATGAAAGTAGTTTTTGTTCAGTACTTTAGATCAGAAAAGAAACAAATGCAGTTTATAAAGTACGGAAACAAGAAATGACCCGTCGACATACCCGCCACCAAGCAGCGGAAAAGGCGGCGCATATTAGAAAGGGCTAGTGGGATGAGGCGCCGATGAACGGCGAGCGTAGAAAGGTCCCGGAGCGTACAAAGGCCATTTGGCGGTATGGCAGCGCGAAGTGGCTCCCGTCCTGTACTGGTCTTTACCCCGTGTTTGCTGTCGTTTGTGGCCAATGAAGTGTTATGCCGAAATAGTCTTTAATCGCGCAGCAAATGCAATGCGAGTCGCCCTGGCCGCCCGCTTCATACAGCCTATCCAACACACGGTTTAGTGGCGCCCTCTCGAGCCGTCGACACGAAGTGCGGCAGCCGTGAGCGCTCGATGAGCTCACTATACCTCCTCTAGTTCACGGCCACTCAAGCCAGGACCTACGACGTCATGAAAGCGGTTATTTTTTGCTTGTTTTTGTAATTCTAATTTTCCTATAACTTTTAAAATAAAGCGAATTTTGCAGAAAAGTTTCATTAAGTTACCACGTTCAGTGCGCTTAGGTTCGGTGCAAATTAAAAATCAGTCAAAACGCTGTTTAAGGGGGGCACTACCCAAAAAAGTGAATGTTCAAACCACTTGTCCGATTTAAATGACAATTACAGGGCTTGTTTCTGTTGATGTTGAGAACATTTCTGCCAAGTTTTGTTAACCTGGGTGAAGTACAAAAGAAATTGCAAACGTTCAAAGATGAAAGTGGGCGTGTCTGCATAGGAAAACTATCGTTTTGAAATTACTTATAAATTTGTCGTATTCATCTGTTATATATTGCTTTAGGACAGTTCACAGCAGATACCTATGGAGCTATATTTCTATATTATACCATCTTTCATGACAAAGAAGCCACATAAACATATATACTGTTTTTTTAGATGTCCATTCTTTGTCCAAAAGTATAGTTCTGCAGCATGAAAAATGACAAAAATAAAAACATACAAGCTCATAGCCACCTTACCCTTAAAATTTCACCCCAGAAAAACTAATAAAAATGAATCCAAGTTACGTAATAAGAAAACGACAGTTTTCCTAAAGTGAAATTTATGCCAAAAAGTGAAACGGAGAAAAATACATTCAAAGTGCTCCAACCTCTTCCTTTTCTTTAGCATGGGTGAACCGAAAATAATTGATAAAAAATTAACTATGCAGTGTATACTAATGAAACTTTCTCGGAATACTCTCTAGATGTTGGTGGATAAAAACGACATTTTTGTAGCGTTAGCAACACTGGCCGAGGTTGAGCAGTGTTCGCGGCGGCGGTGGCTCCTCCACCGCCGCCGCGCGCTTGCATACATGAGCACGGCTCGTATAATGAGCACGGCTCATTATCCGCTCATTCACACTGGAAGCGAATCCGCGTTCGCAAAGCGGTTGCGAACGCGGTTGTATAAAGATTCAGTACAATTTCACGCGCACTTGATGTCATCGAGTGCACGTGCAATTGTAGGATCTTTATACAACCGCGTTCGCAACCGCTTTGCGAACGCAAATCCGCTTCCAGTGTGAATGAGCAGTATGAGAGCCACGCGAAGCCGCCGCCACGCGCTCCGCCGCAGCCGCGACCGCCTCGCCGGTCTGCGCATTTCAGAGGAGTGACATCATAGCCGCGGCAGACGCACTGGCGCCACCGCGTGCCCAGTTGTGCGCCTTCGTTGTGCAGTAGCCAAGTCTGACGCTGCACCGGAGCCGCTTGATAGCGCCCTCATTTTGTGCGCATAAGCTCACGCTACGTATATCCTAACATAGCCGAGCTAAGCCACCGCAATTTTTTAAAATAAACTTTTTTTGCAAAAATTGCTTTTGGGTAGATTAAGATACGAATGACCAACTCGCCCAAGTTTCCATTTTATCAATGGGAAAACTGCATTCGATTTGTAGTGCAGGTCACAATTGTCCGCCATACCACTGTCCGTCACTCTCCCGTGATCTCTATGACTAGTGGCATCGCTGGAAATATTTGCTTATTTTGGGGGTGCCCGAAAGCTTACCCCATGGCTATGCCACCGTCCAGTATTTCCTGCAGATCACGCCTGTAAACAAAACTCAAGACGCCAGTACAAACGTAGTTAATGAAAGTTTATCGCTCCTCCGTGCTACAAAGACAAAAATAAAGAAGAGCACACACGCTCTATCTGTCACAAATGAAAATGCCCAGCTTTACAAATTTACAACCGGCAAAAGCATTCCCACTTTGTGTATTGATGGCATTCTTCCGAAATTAAAAACGATCCCCTTTCCTCCGTCGAGAGCCTAGAAATCGCGGTCGACGCTATGCGCTAGAAACATTTCTCTGAACCTAGACCCCGCTCGTAAACCCTCTTCGTTCGAAAGTAACTGCCACATTTGCTCGAAAGAAAAATATTTCCAAAAGGCGGAAAGCAAAAAAAAAAAAAGAAGAAAAGACACGAACAGAAAGAAAAAGTGTCCAATGGCAACATGTTTCCTCATTTTTCTTTGCGCCGCCTTCCCACCCTAAACGAAACAAGAAAAAAAAAACCCGGCTTTGCGCAACCCGTTGAAGAGGTCCTTCCGAAGGGCCCGCCCCTGCCACTCCCTGCACAGACTGCGCTCCGCACGTTGCACGACACCCACGATGCCGCAGGCTCCGACGCTGCGTGGGGAGGCGTCTGTTGGGGGCCGTCAAAGCGGCGGGCAACAGTTCCGGTTCCCAACACAGTCCGGCACAGAGAGCGGCGGCCGTTTTGAGGCTATCCACACGCTCCCTTTAGATGTACTGGGCCAGCCAGCGGAAGCCTTCGCCGTAGCCTTGCCTCTTCAGCACGCTGCACATGAACATCTCCAGTGGGCGAGCAGTCATTTCGGACCTGGGGATCTTGCCCTGCGAAGAAACGCGTCCAGATGCAACGCGGGAAGTCAACCAGCGCCTTTCTACGCGTGGTCCCATTCCTCTTTGAAAAAAAAAAAAGAAAAAGAATGGCGGCCAACGTTGCAATGGGTGGCATTCTCCGAGATGCCCCCATTTTTTCTTGTGCCGCACCCACTATTCGATGCGTCGTTCTTTATAACGCTGGAGTCATTGGGATCGTCTGCTGTTTGAAAGGACAGCACAAATCAGTTTCTTAACGCATCGCGCTGGGATTTACCGCAGCATTTAGAAATCCAAGAAGATAAGCAGCCACGCTGCGGCATAATTAAAGCTTACGAGTGGACCGTTATATTTTTTTTTATTTCACTCGAAGTAACCGCGACTCGACTACTTTCCGTCTTTTGGAGCTCTGACATTCGAGCGTTGGGAGAAATGGGACAGGAACGCGAGACCCAAAAGTTCCGGCACGACGAAGGAAGTTGCCAGCTTGGGACGTTTGTGAAGAGTGAAGGGTGGGGCACTCACCTTCCCAGTGGTCTGGGAGTACAGGCCAAAGTAGGCCCTGAGGTCGTCTTCGCTGGCCGCTCCCGGTTTGTCGATCTTGTTGCCCAAAATCAGCACTGGGCAGTTTGCCAACTGCTCGTCAGTGAGCAAGCTCTGCGCAACACAAAATACTCGTCAAGAGCCCATTTACGGCAGGCAAAAACTAAAAGGGATGTCTTGCTTTTGTCAGCCAAACATTGGAAACTGGCCCAACACCTTTGTAAGTAATCAAGCTTTTTTTTTTTGTCAACATTTCTCCAAACTAATTTGAACATTAGGGCATACAGTAAACTCTCACTTGAGCAAACGTCGGTTTAACAAACATTTCAGAATAACAAACTTTCAAAAATTTCCCGTCAGTTTTCTGACGCATTTTATGCAAAAATGTTTCAGTTAAACGCAAAAACGAATTTCGGAACAGTGAATATTTCGGTTCAACGAACTTGATCGGGGGACCCAGAATTATTTTAGAAATCAGTTCTGCAAAGTTTCGTGCTCTGCAGTGCTGGCATAGCCGATGCCCGCCGCCCCGCCACCACCGCCTCTGCAGAGGCGGCGTATCATCGCTGGCGTCTACAGCACAGCCGAGGCAAAGCGGCCGTGCGGTAGACAAAAACGAACCATGTGGTGTGTCTGTTTCTTCTTTGTCAACGGTCCCATTCGGCAATCTTAGTTTTGGGTAACACCGGCAGGACGGCAGTTTGTGCGCCCACTTTCGTAACGAGTACGACGAAACGGAAGCGGTTCTCTCTATCAGACAAGCTAAAAATCCTTCGGCGTCTGGACAACGGTCAAAGGCAAGTGGACGTTGCAAAGGACTATGGGATTCCACCATCGACGTTGTGAACAATAGTGAAGCAAAAGTCGGAAGCTTGAAGGAGAAACTGCGTTCAATCCAAACAGGAAGAGACTACTATGCACGGAATATTTCGAGCCAGTGGACAATGCCGTTCCGGTATGGCTTCGTCACAGCGACAAGCTGTGCCCGAGGAAGTGCAAAAAAACACTCTCTGGACTGCTTTGTTACTTCATGCGCTTTAAGAGCGTTAATGCAAATGAAAATTAGATTGTTTTATTTAAATAAGAAAGGCAGCAACGTAACTGTTATGCACTTTGTATATATCGATGTAAATGACTATTAATTGAATTTCACGCTTTTCAATCGATGTATGCTGTGACCTATGCTGTTCTGTGTTCTAGCGAATATATTCAGTTTAGTGAACTTTCAGATAAGTGAACTATTTCCTTGGGTCCCTCAAAGTTGGCTCAAGTAAAAGTTTACTGAATTCAAAAAGAGTGCTACAGTCGACACACGGCACTTCAAAGTCACTTAGTTCAAATTTTACGAAGCAGGGGTGCCGCCGTGGCAATCACTACAGAAAAAAATTGTGATAATTCCAACCTCTGGGACTGGTTGATTTAGAGGATTCTTTTGCGCGCTCCAGAGGTCCGGCAAGTTTGGGAGCATAAAAGAGCATCGTGCCGAAGGACCTTACGTTGCACCTATGCACACTCCATCGGTTTCATCTACCGAACGCGTGGTCAGGAAAAAGAGCGAACGAACGCAACATGCGACCATGTCAGCAGCGGCCAAGCCAGCTACGCAGCCAGGCCAAGCAGCATGGCCGCAGGTGTGCGCATCGTGGCGCCGTACTTGCGAAAGCTTTGGAAGCAAACGTGGCCTCGCGGTGCATACAGCCGACAAAGTTTGGTAACATCGACATAGTCGATTTCACCAAGCATGCCGTGGTCGGTGGCGTCCTCTCAGACCACAAAACTGGGCAAGTCGTTAGGCCCAGTAACGACCACGTCGCTTTACGTGCTAAGCGGCCGTGTGCCACTTGCGCGGAAACTGCTTGTGGCACCAGAGTACTTTGTCACGTTTTCTTTGGTGAAGAAACCGCTGGAGGCACCCTTAGAAAGGCCTACAATCTGCAGAGCATAGTTAACCCTTAACCTTTTTTTTTTTTTCGTCGCAATTTTTTATTTTAACTAGGGATGTCGCGAACCACCCTAGGTTCGATTTCGAAAGGTTTCGATATTTTCAGAGCGAACTGAGGTTTGCATTCGAAAAATTTCGATATTTTCGTACCAACACCAAGGTTCGAATTCGAAATATTCACAACTTTCGATAACAGTGGAGTTTCGAATTCGAAAAGGTCGAAGCTTTCACGGTTTGTAAAATTTCGGGTTCGAATATTTCGAATATTTTTTTACTTGAGGGTCGATAAATTTAAAGATTTTGAACTTTCCTCACTTAAAAGTTCGAGATATTCGAAAAAATTGAATTTCTTGGGATCTGAAGTTCGAAAAATTCGAAGATTTCGAAAATCTTTGGATATAAAATTCGAAAAATTCGATGCTTCGTATTTTTATAGACGTAGAGTTCGAAAAATTCGAATTTCTTTCTACATAAAGTTTGAAGGTTTCGATTCTCTTTTAAAGCTAATTCCGAAAAAAAAAAAAGCTCCGAAGATTTTGATTGTTTTTAGGTCCAAGTTTTCAAAGTTCGAAGTCTGTTTTCTATGTTCCTCCACAGTTTCAGTTTGAAATAACGTTTTCACGACTCACTGGTTTTCACGAAATCAGGTTTAGAAAAGTTAGGGTGTGATATTTAGACTCCGCGAAGTTGGTCAGGCAATTAAATGAGACGAGTGTCCCGGATGTGCTGGAATATTTGCCAGTGCAGAGTGACGTGTGACCATAGATCACTAATTTTGACCGCCAGCGGGGGGTCTTTAACGTGCATAGCGCAGTAGTGATCACTCGAATGCAATGTTTTACGGTACTCATCCAGTTCGAAACGGCCAGGGACGGGCAGGAGGTTGAGGCTCAGAAAAACCTTGAAGCGACCTGGCAAACTACCTCCCCACGCCTTGCATGCTGGTAGTAATCCGATCGAACGCCGCCCGAGTGACGCTGGCACATAGTAAGTTAAGTTTCTAATTGTCCTGGAGGTTTATTTTCCGAAACGGAGGAAACGCCCCGCAAAAGGCACAGAAGCCGACACAACTCGAGGTTGAGGAGCGTTCTACCATACAAGTGGCGTCGGAAGAGGAAAAACGGGGAAGGGAGGGGGGGGTGCTCTAGCCCCCTTCCCCCTTCCCTTCCTGATATTTCGGACTGTTAAAGAAAACAATACGGGGAAAGAGGGCGTGGTCGAGCTTATTTTAATCTGAAATTATTTATGTATATGTATAGCTACTGTCGCTCTTCACTGCATAAAAGATAGCGTTAGATGGTCATTGTCGGAAACTTGTCAGAAGGCACTACTTGTGACATGCTTAGAGGCTATGTTTTTCGACCTAAATAACTGTGCCATTGGTAAAAGAAAAATAAACATAACAATAAATGCGGGGATAAAAAGCTGGAGAAAAAAAAAGAAACTATAAAGATCCCGCCGGAAGTGTTTTATTCTTGCATATTCAGAAGTTCAGAACTCGGAAACAAGTTTCTCCTACCAAAATGTTTACAGGCTAAAAGAAACACTTCCCAAAAACGTAAAACAAAAGAAATTTTTTTTTAATGACGTGCTGAATTTGATTAATATTAGAAATCTTCTTCTGAGTTAATTTATTCCTCAACGTGAAAAACAATAAATACATTATTTTGTATTCTGCAGATGGCAATTATATGTACTGTCTGTGGTGTTAATTTAAATGCGATACCTCAAACGACTTAGAAGAAAAAAAATACCAAGTTTAGGGCATAATTGCTTGTAGATACATGTTTGGACATTTCTTCGAAATTCATCTTGAATAACAATATTCACATCTTAAGACGACGCTTACCTTGGATATACATAGATCATTCTTAAGAAGTTTAACATCTCTACCGTAAATAGCTTCGGCTTTAGCGCGCTTCAAATATGGCAGAAACGACAATCGTCAAAAACCCATCATCCTTCCTCGCGCCTTCGGAAATTTATTTCTTTAAAACTGAGCGTGCCAGAACATTGTAATAAACGACATTGTCTTTCGTTGGGAACGCAGCACCGCATGTAAAAATTCGAGAAAACAAATTACGAATGAACCTCACTACTTCAATTCAATTGAAACCGTCCGCGGTCTTTCGAAGTTCGACGAACGTCAAACTTTTGATTTTTCAGGAATCTAAAGCTCGAAACGTTTAGAATTATTTTGATAAATAAGTTCGAAAGTTCGAAAAATTATCGAATTCCTTGGCGTAGGAACTTCGAAAGTTCGAAAAGCTTCAAACTTTTTAGTGCAAGAAGTTCGAAAGTTCGAAAATCAACGAATTTTCTTGTTTATCAAGTTCGAAAATTCGACAAGCATCGAATTTTGCAGCGTATTAAGTTTGAATGTTCGAAAAGATTGAAATTTCTAGCATAATAAGTTCGACGGTTCGACAAGCGTCGAACTTCTTAGTTTAACAAGTTCGAAAATTCGACTTCAGTCGAATTTTACGATATAGAAAGTTAGAAAATTCGAAATCTTTCGAACTGCTTGATTCGATCATCGAAACTTCGGTTCGAAAAAAGTTTGCGGCATCCCTAATTTTAACTTTGTCTTTTCTTTTTTTATTGCACAGGCGGCTTGGGACCCACGTATCTCTACAATTGGTTGCCCTCTTTCAAAACAAGTAGAATAGGAAACATGCACTGCCATGTCTGAGCAGCGCCACAAACCAAGCTCCGAATGAGCCTGGATCGTCCAAAACAGCTAAGGGGTGATGTAGAGTGCGCGGACGAGCTACACTCATCCTGAAGGGTTAAGGGGTTAACGTGTCTCTGTTATCAGAGACACACAGAAATACACTCTCCCAGGTGAATATGGAACAGAAGATCGTGTTTTGAGTACACTTTCTAGATTTGAAGCATTTCGCCGTCCCCATGAGCTTCCAACGACCGAGAGTCGACTGTACTACTGCATCGGGAATTTCCAATAATAAACCCATAGCAGAAGATTGTCGGCATCACCTAGAGAAAGCCAACGCACAATTGACTAATACGGCCAAGCTAGGCTGCAGTATCTCGTATTGATGGTACGTGGGCGTCCGAGGTACTCGTACGGCAGAAACACCCAAGTGCAGCAGATCGGCGTACCTCTACGAGAGGTAGGCAAGCACCAATCTACGCTCTTCTCGGTCGCTCCCATTTTGCAATTATCGCGGCAACCCCCTCGGCCGTGCAGACTCTGGGGGAGGGTGGTGGCGGTCCCTCCCCCGGAGAGTCGCGAAGCCCCAAAGCAGAGACGGACAAACCAAGTGCGCTCACATCCAGTTCGGCTTTGGACTCCGGAAATCGCTCCCGGTCGTGGGCGTCTATTAAGAAGACGATCGAGTCCACCGCCGGGAAGTAGTCCTTCCAGACTCTCCGAGCTGCAACACAGAAAAACGGATCTTGGTCTGCTATTCGTACCAGCTTCAAGCTTGCGCCGCACGTCCAGTGCAACGCGAGACGGCCTAGCTGCAACAGTTCGGCACTAGAGCTGGGTGCAACGAAAAGCGGTAATTATTGACCCGGCATCCTGCACCAAAAGTTGCCGTGGGTATGGGCCCTGCAGTGTAACCAGCTGTCATTTCTTGCAGACATTTTCGTGGACAATTGCGACCGAGTCTTCTAAAATACCGGCAAGTTCTTCGCGGTCGGAGATGCGAGAGCATCGTTGCTTTAGGCAGACACTCTGGTTAGTATGAGCAGAAGCATAGTTAACTGCGGCTACTTTGGCCACATGTCTACTTTTCGAGAGTCTCGTAAAATGAAGCGTGCAAATGTTCTCGGAAAAAGCATAGGTTCAAAAGCCAACTAGGATTCGCCGCCTCGAGGGCAATCAAAGTGTCAACTACCATATATATTCGAAAATAACTCGACCTCTTTATAACCAATGCCTGCCATGCATTTCTCTACAATGTCCGGGAAGAGCCAATCATTGCGGTTTGTGCAAGAGGCCCGGCGAATGACGAGGCGCCGATAACGTCGGAAATTAGGTCCACAAGGATCACATTTTGGAAAATTCCCAACGTTAACTTTGTTTTACCATTTGCTGGCTCCTTTTTTTAAAGGGTAACTGAAAAGAAAATAAAGTGTATTTTTAAACAGCCTAGTTAGGACAAGCATGTCACAAAACAATTTTTCCGCCAAAAACAAAATTTTTTACAGCAATATTTATTGCGCAGGACTGATTTTAGTTTGCGGCTATTTCACCCGTTTTGAATCGCGCGCCACAAAGTTGCTATTATACGTCACAGAGTAGCTGCTATACGTCACGGAGTGACGTATACCAGCCACTCCGCGGGCGTCGAAAGAGCGGGAGTTTCAAATGCGGAAAGGATGGGACTCCGACTAAATTACGTCCTGTGGCGTGAATATTGCTAGAAAAAATTTGTTTTTTCGCGGAAGATTTGTTTTGTGACATGCTTGTCCCAATTAGGCTGTTTAAAAAAACACTTTTTTTTCTTTGCAGTTACCCTTTAAGTCTTAACGATTCCATGGGTTCTGCGAGAAAATAGACATATGGGTCCATTCATAAAAAGGTCGACCTATGTTTGAATGAATACGGTAGGCTCGACCAAAAAGGGCATTACGGAACTGTGCATTAGACATGCCTATGGCCTTCCAACAAACATTTTGTAGCAAAAAAAAAAAAAAAAAAAAGAAAAGAAGATGGGGGTTTTGAGTGCAAGTTTGACCCGGGAAACGCGCAAAATAACGGATAAATCGTTGCCATCAGTCTTGTGCCAAGGTATGAAAATGTAAAGATTAAAGGAGCTACGAAAGGTAACTGTAGAATGTTTAGCTCGAGTCGCCAATAGAATCTTGACCACAGAAACTTGCGTGATATTTGCACACATGGCAATCTGTAGTTTAGAGCTAAAAAATTAAAGTCACTATACTCAATTTTCTTGGCATTTTCGAGGAGAGTGTACGCGCAGCTTTCATCGGCACTCAAGGTGAGAGAGGGCACACGCGCCTGCACCCTTGACTGCATTGCCAAGAAGTTTTCCCCGAGTATAACAAATCCAGAAGCTGGTGAACACTGCACATGGTTCCAATGCAGGCCAACTGGCCAGGGAGCTTGTTGGTGAGTGAGGACACCTACCCTGATGGTGGCCCCCCAGGTCAAAGGTGGTGAAGCGCATGCTGCCTATGGAGAGCTCTTCCGACGCTGGAACAGAGATGCCAATACACTCAGCGGGCGAGCTCCGCATGCTGCCGACGGCCACGTCACGATGGTACGCCAGCACTCATTTTACAGACTCATAATAAATGCACTTTACAAATGCAGACGCTTAAAGTACAACACAAGGTACAGAGAAAGGTGGAACATTCCATTTTGTACATTATTTTATGCTAATCATTACGTAAAACCTCCCAGTCTTACTAAAACAGGACGCAATGCCAGAAATAATTTCCAATAAATCCCTCCTAGTCGCAGAGTATCGCAATGGTGCTCTCATGGTGGCCGTGCTGGGTCCAAGGCTGCATTGCGAGAAGCGGGAAGTTATCGGATCAGGCTGTAACTTTGGCATCTGGTTGTGACCTCTAGCACTACCTTCGGGCAGAGAATGAGCATTCGGCGATGCCTAGTTTATTTTTGCGGTAAAAAAACCCTGTAAATTTTCCTTTGTGACACCCTCTATATTCCGTGGACTATAGCCGGGAAAATACGGTGACTGCTTTTGCTGCATGTATTTTGAATGACAGCAGCAGCGAGGACGTGGATGATGTGGGATCATTTGACCTACAGCAACGTTTCATCATCTAGGCACAGAATATCGACAGGTGCTCGTCCCAGAGCATCATTCTTGCTTTCTGGGCTGTCCTACATCGGGGCACAAATTTTATATGAGCCCTAAGAACAGCAATGGAGACGATAGAGCAGCGCTATAACAAACCAAGGTTTTCCACAAAAAAAGTGTTCCGAAGGAGATGCACCTCCGCATGCAAGAGCTTCTCTGAATGCCACGATGACACGAAGGCACATAATTATGCAGCATAATAAACCTATGCACGGACCAATTTTTTCTTTTGAAGAGAAGCTTATTCGTCATATTTTGATATATCATAATTAGCCATACGTTCAATAGTTCTTAAAATAAAAATTAAAAATAAAACGTTTTATCAATCCCTTGAAAATCTTTACTTCTCCCCATGGTACGGAAAGAGTTAAATTCAGCTAGACAAGGGAGAAGGTCAGAGTGGAAGAAAGAGGGCGTTTCAATAAACTGCCGACATAGGCCATGGACTTTGCGAAGCATCGTAGCTTGTTATACGCAAATCTTGCCGAAAAATGAGCTCTAAAAAATTAAATTTTGGGGTATGCGTTAAATCAACGAACAGCCTCTTGCACGCCTCAGCGAAGGACCGAGGATTAATTTAGACTACACAGGGATCTTTTGGTGTGCAAACAAAATCTCGGCTACACAGAGCGCCCTCCGCAATGAGCTTCCGTCAGATTGCGTGCACCTCGGCCAGGATTCAAAGTTGCCACTTGGGAAACCGTAGGACGTGCTTCGCCTCGGATCCACCTTCACCAAGGAATGGGAAGTTTTACGAAACATCTACTGTCTCTGGGCAAAAATTAACATTCCTTTCATTGCTAAGCACCCACTTCACTCCTGATCAGGCGCTCCAAAACAAAGGGGCAAAGTAACCTGTTCGTTAGACTTGCTGGCAACTGAACACAAAAAGCCCCTTAAGAAAGAAAAGAAAGTGCCCCACTGCCAATACACGACTCGCAAGTGACGTCACGCTAGGGAAGGACGGGGCCTAGCACCATACTCGTGGCCGACTTCACACCGCGCGGATGCACTTACAAAGGCGTAGGATGCAGCTAACTGGGCTGACATGCACCATATTTTCAACAAAGGTCAAGAATAAAGTGGAAGCTCCTCCCACCCCTTTCCACCTCAGCAGAGCGAACGGTGCTGAAGAGGTCGTCTCCTTTCCAGCATTCGCTCTACTAAAGGGGGAAGAGGTGGGAGGAGCTTCCACTTCCTTCTTGACTTGTCACCGACTATAGTTGTGTCAAAGTGAACTTGGAAAAACGTGCAGAGCTTACGATGACGACGTTTAGCCAGTACGTGCAGAATTTTTCGGCTTTGGTGTAATTGCGCTATGAGCAGAAAGTTTCGATATGCCACCAACAAAGTTTTAAAACAAACAGCTGTCGTAACGAAAAAAAAAAAAATTGTGTGTTTCAAAATTTGACGAGAGGCTCTAGGAGTCGCTTGTAGAAACATTGTTACGATTTTGCATAATACTGGTAAACAATGCAAGGTTACCGTCGTAATCTAAACCCTGAGACTAGGATAAATCAGATAACGGACAAGACAACTCTCATTGTCTCAAGGTTTATATTATGATGTTTCCTAACCGGCTAGCCTGCATACTTTCACTCCTTGCAAAGGTTACCATCTCGCGGGCAACACAAACCGATGCCCCGGCGGTGGCGTTTCGGCGAGCATGCACACGGGGGCCACCGCCGACCGATCGCCGTCTGGCCGGGCTTGCGGCACGATACTCGCACGGAAGTCCCGAAGGTGTGCTCGAAGCGTGGAAACAGCGCGATGTAATGAAAGGCAAAGGGTATCTTCACCACAAACGGGCAAAAGCTGATGCAAAGGCGTGAGCGAACGTAAACAACGGTAAAGTGCCGCCGCTCGCTGCTATGAAATGCGTCTTGTAACTCAATAACCTGCGGCCGCATCCCTTTCCTGCCGCTCATACGTTCTTTAACTTGACGGCTACTCTGTCTCGCGGGGCATGCCGACAAGACAATCGGACGATCGTCGGGATACATAGTAATTGCTACAGCCGAGCGCGGTGCAGTTTACCATTGCTCTCGCTGCGAAGGGCCGTTATTCAACCACCAGCATGGTGGATATTGGTGTTCGACGTCATCACGTGACCTATGTGCAAGGCATGTATAGGGTCCCACTTTTGAGGGCAACAGCACTTTACTTGCGTTCACGAGACCGCAACGACGAAAGGGGGACAAGGAAGCGGACTTACTCGGATGGAGCGTGGGAACGTGCTGTGCCATCCTGTCATCCTTCAGCATGTGAAGCAGCGTTGTCTTGCCGGCATTGTCCAAGCCGAGAAAGAGCAACTTGCCGCTCTTCTTCCACAGACCTGCAAACACGGACATCCCAAGTGCAGTTGCAGCACGCTAGTTACCGGGACACTCTCGACGCATTAGCTCAATGTCTTGAAAAACCGCTCATATCTAGGCAAATATGGAGTGGCGTTGCAACGGACCTCGTTTGTAGACATGTGATTGAGTCCATAAGAAAATGTAGCGACGAAAAACAATAAAAAGATAAAGAAGGTATAATTTACGAAGTATTATAAGGTAGCCAAGAAAGAGGCACTACAAAGTGGAACGAGAGCCTTCAGCACTGTCGCACTACAGCTGATCCGGACGTCCACATCGCAAACTGTCGTGGCAAAAGGGTCGACACACTCGCTAAACAAATGGTTCCCCACGACTTTCGTTTCAGTACAAGACAACCCTTTCGAGACTCGGAGGAAACGAGGTGCATGCCTCCTTAAACAAACGTCTCCTGAAAACAGCAGGAAGGCTTTCTACCACCCTGGAGCAAGGGAGAACACGGAAACCTGCCCCAGGTTGGGTACACAAGCCTGCCGGTATGGGCAGCATTGCTTTTTGTGGCCCTGTATGCCTGGGTAACCCCTCCGAGTACAAATAAAGTATTATTATTATATAAATGCGCTTAGAAGAGGGGCACTCACCCAAGTATCCCAATACGCCACCAATCCATTCCAAAATAAACATCTTGCCTTCTGGAAGGAAAGAAAAAGGCCCCGGAGGAAAGCGATTGAGGATAATCCACCGGGCGCTAAAGGGACGGCGGACTCAGCTGCAATGTCGCGGCATAAATCCAATATTGAAGCGAATGTTACGTCGAGATGGGCGAACGAAGGAGTTGCCGATAACCTCCGCAGTAACCGATTAGAAGCAATCAGATCACTCGCACGATTACACGGGGAAGTACGGTCACCTAGCCGTGTACTGCCCCAACCGGAGGGTTCGAAGGTGCGAAGTACAATCTCGATTCCCAGCTGCTCCGAATAAAGGGTCTCTGTACCGTACAGCTGTTAATTGTGTTGGACCCCACTGGCCTAATGATTTCCTCGATAAAGTTGAGGCCACCACTTAAGCCTACGGACTTCGTTCAGTGCACAGGGGCAATCGCGCAGTGCTGTCCAAAATGGAAGGCTTAGAAGCGATGTACAAGACCTACCTTTTGTTTCTGTTAAAAGTGCGTAGATTATATTTACAAGGGTGTTTTTCCAGCGGCTGAAGAATTTCTTACGCCAGATTTTCCGTAGTAGCTTCGGAAGGATGACGGAAATAAGGGAGGGTACCACATTTTGATAACAGAGATGAGGCAGATGCTGATTGGACGAGAGCGACAAGTTGATGGTGCTGCCACGTAGCGTTTGAAATGTAAAGCATGTCATTATTTTGTAAGTTGTTTTATAAAACGTGTTTTCTAGACGTGAGTAAAACACAATTATTTTTAAACAGTTTATTAGAGTGTATACCAAAATAATTTTGAAATAAATCTTCTAATATAATGTTTCACATGAGAGGACTAAGATTAAGGCCTTTTGCACCTCCTTTCTAGAATTCTCTCAAACACATGGCAAAAATGACGTCATAATAACGTCAGAGCGGACTCGCGGCAACGTTTTTAAATGTTTTGTTTTGTTTTTTTACTACAAAAGTGATTAACATATAGGGCTATGATATAAATAAAAACATGATTTTTATTACTAATGTATTTATTGTGTCAGTTTATTTCATACGGCCAAAATTTTAGTGTGTGACATCTTCACATCATCTTGAATTGAGAAAAACATGGCGTCTCCCATGATCCAGAGCTCTGCCATGAACAGGCTCACGAAGGTAACTTTGCAGCGACGTTTCTACCTCTTCTTCAATTAGAACAATATTTATAACCGTTAAAGATACAAATGGCAACATTGTTTGTCCATTAGGAGTCATCGACTAAGCACACCAAAAAGCTTTTCAGTGTGCCATTCGCGTTTAGCGGTAGACAAAGTGATTGTAGCAACCACAAATCGCTAGCGTGCAAATGTTTGCGACTCGTTTACCTCGGCCACGGTGGCCTCGGCTTATCCGATTTCGAGTTCTCGGTACTGCAGGATCACGACGTGCACTTGCTGCAAGTCTCTTACCCAGTAGTGGGTGGAAACTAAGAAAACATCTAAAAAGAACAACCCCGGACGCAGCACGCACCTTTGTTAGAGCTTTGTTAACGAAACGACTTCGTTGTTGTTCTGTCCTTTTTTTTCTTTTTTTTTCTTGTTTCTACGTCTCAGGGTTACTATGGATGTCATTCAGCAGCTCGCCTGCGTTTTATTACCTTCACGCACGTCAGCTACAGTGTACTAAAACACGGGGTAGTGTTCGGACCGGCGCGACTCGACAATGGGAACTCGTCCCCTCATACAGTATTAATGCGAATAGCATTCTTTGGATACTTCACGCACTTTTCGTCTATGTATCTATCTATCTGGCTATCTAACCTCTTACGCCGCGGGTCGATAAATAAATAAAAAAGACCGGCGCCGGCTGGGATTCGAACCGTTGACCCTTTGATCAGCAGGCAGACGCGCTAACCACAGAGCTATGAAGGCAGTCATTCAACGCACTCTAAACGGTTGTTTATATCTTTACCATAGGACGCGCTTTACAGCGCCGTCACAAGCTACCGGTGCGCGCGTTCCATGCACGAGGGCTCATTCCGCTCTCGTGAGGCTGGAGCACGGCCGCTAGCTCACCCTCTCCCGCGCTCGGGAGAGGGTGATGTAGCGGCCGTGCTCAGCCTCACGAGAGCGGAATGAGCCCTCGTGCATGGAACGCGCGCACCGGTAGCTGTGACAGCGCTGTAAAGCGCGTCCTATGGTAAAGATATAAACAACCGTTTAGAGTACCGTTGGTTGAGACTAGCTGAGACGCCAGAAAGTCTGGTCGGTACCATTTTGAGTGTTTGTGCGTATGGCGCGTGCTTTGCCTCGCCTTCCTAAGTGACACAAACGCACGTGCTGGGCAGCGGAGATCGTGCGCAGGGCTGTGAAAGTGTCAACAAATTTAGAATCGCCTCAAGAGTGGGCTGGCGTATCTAGAGTGTGCCGGCCACCTGACGAACGCGCATAACTCCGCACCGTTTGATGCTATTCGCATTAACGTAGATAATCATTCCCAAAGGATGGGTTCTGCTGATTTTTTTTGTCATGGGCGCCCCTCCCCCCCTGAAACAAATTCCTGGCTACTTGCCTGACTCTAGACACTCCGTTTCGATAAACCACGCGTGGGTATTATATATTTGCGATTTGTGCGCAATATACCCGTTCGTGTTTCGAAAATCGTGTGAAACAATTTCTGCATGTTCGGTTGGTTTTCCACACATGTTTCAGCCTTCGTGCATTCTGCATCACATGCAGTACAACAAAACGTCTGTTGCACCGTACGGCACGTCGGAAGATTCGTTGTGTGCATGTCTGTTGACTCTGTTCAAGTAGGAAAAGTGCAAGGGCATCATTATATATAGTGCCAGCTGAACAGAATGATTAGAGAGGGATAAAAAAGGCATACGCACTGCTGGGATACCAACTGTTTAATAAGATTGTCTTTTTCTTCATCAAAGTAGTTTCACTTCCTCCTTTTCTTTATATACATCTACATTATATTTAATTATTATTTTTTTTATTATTTGAGAAAAATGCAAGAGAGGTTAGCCAGAAAATGCATCCCGGCTGGCTACTCTGCATGGGAAGGGGAAAGGGAGAAAAGATAGCACAAGAAGGCATACGTCATGAGTTGCAATACAAAAGTCAATGTTCCGGTGTAGGACATTCAAGGCACAGCAGAAGAATTGTACAGTAACAGGAGAGGGCACTTATACATCACCGCACAGGAAAGTTCAAATCACACTGTACGTTCAACACATTCAGTCTTAACATAAATCGTAGAAATAATTAACAGATTCCTTATAGAGTCTGTACATTGTAAAAGGAAATGAATGCGAGTTCATATTCTGTTGAGGTCAGCACACGTTTCATGATAGCATTTCTTTTTGTTATGTCACAAGATTATTTATAATCGATATGTTACAAAATTATTTACAGTCCGCATGTTACAAGATTAAAGTTGGTATGTTACAAGATTATTTACAGTCGGCATGTTACGAGATTAAAGTTCGGTATGTTACACGGTTATTTACAATCGGTCATTCAAATTGGTCATATAAAGAAATGCCATTAATGCATCTAACGCCCATCGTTGATGCGATTGTTGTTCCCAGGTACCTAAGACCTTCTCAAAACTGTAAGGTTCGCTGGTAAGTTGTTGGATCCTGGTCAATAGTGTCAAGCGTTCTTCATTATAATTAGGGTTCCGCGTTTTCGGTTTCTATTTTTCAAAATTCGGCGTACTTTTTTCGGTGTTTATTTTAAAGTTCAATTTTCGGTTTTTTCGGTGTATATTTATGCCCACAAAAGCTTACTGTCTTTTTTCGGTGGATATGAAATAAACACCAATGGTCACTATAGATCAGGTGATCCTTGTAGCTCTGATATTTGTGATCGCTAAAAGGATAACGGCACAGATACATTGAAAAAGAAATGGACACTTTTGCAACTGTGTGCAACTGTAAAAGGAACAAGAAAAAAAAACAGAAGTACAGACAAGTGAGATATGAAGCACATGACCAAAGAACATGGAACTTCACCTTCTGTATATCAGGATTACGTGATCTTAGTATAGTACACACACACATGTACTTTCGCAGGTTCTCCACGTTGATCCGCGCTCTTTCTTTCCTGTTAATATGACACTGACCTTCGAGAATGCCCTCTTGACGCAAACACTAGACACTGGCAGGCTGAGGAGATGGAGCGCTGCCTGAGCCAAAATTGGCCAATCAACCAATTGTGACCACCAAAAGAGACATGGTGCGACGTTTTGAAGCACAACACGACATGCAGAGCTTGCGTTAAGTCAGTCTTCCTTACAACGAGTTTGAAAACACGCTCGTACATGGCGAAGTCATGGGGAATTTCTGGCTTCACGTTCCGATCGATGATGCGCACATTAAACCAAAACGTCGTGATGGCACCCGTCCATTCCATACATTCGGACATGTTTCAATAGACATTGTTGTTCCACTTTTTCGCCACGGCTCTGCGGTACGACTGGATGGTCAAAGTGACCTTTTCCTGTTAAAATTGAATTTTAGAAAATGTATTCGGTGTACTTTTATCGGTTTTTATCGGTCTAAATTGAAAATGTCGAACCTAAAACTGACCTTTTTCGGTTAAAACCGAATTTCCGAAAATGAATTCGGCGTACTTTTATCGGTTTTTATCGGTTTAAACCGAAAAATCCGAACCCTAATTATAATTGGGGCAACTAGTAAAAATATGGTTTAGATCTTCTTCCACGTGACACTGCTGGCAATTCGGGCTTGAGATCTGTCCATACTTATATCTTTGTTTATTCGTGTAGGCGACGTTCAAACGGATGCGGTGGTAGAGTGTTTCTATGTTTCTTGGTAAATGTTGTGGAGATATATTTCTGAGGCACGGGTCGATTTGAAAAAGGGGCTTGTAGTGGTATGTTGAGGATATCCAGAGCTTCTTGAATTCCTCTTTTCCAAACAACCTAATAAGTGATCGAGCGTCAGTTTTTGTAAAAGGGACGACCTCCGTAGTATCTATATAATGTCCTCTAGCAGCCGCAGCATCTGCAGTCTCATTTCCAGTTACCCCTATGTGCCCCGGTATCCACTGTAACACTACATGATGTCCATTTCTTTTGGTATTTTCATAAGTAAATAAAACTTCAAAACACAACTGTGGATTTGATGAAGTGGTGGGTGAATGCCTTAATGATTGGAGAGCAGCCCGTGAATCAGTCAGAATGACCCATTTCTGTGAGGCTGCTTGCGAGTTAATAAACTGGAGTGCCATCTTTATTCCGTGCAATTCCGCAGTTGTTGAAGGGACACTATGGGAAAGTTTGTAGCTACGAGTTGTCTTGAGCGCAGGAATTACTATCGCAGAGGATGATGTGCCGGTGTACGAAGATCCGTCCGTATACACGTGTATGTAGTCGGAATACGTGCAGTGGATATGGCTTAGTGTGTGTTGCAGCTTAACAGTTCTCGGCTGTACTGATTTTTGGGTGAGGCCTGGTATATTAATATCAATTTCTGGCATTGGTATTGTCCAGGCAGGACAAGATGATGTTGCATAATATTTAGCCGAAACTGGTATATCGGAACGCAGCGCTTCGATGGCTTCACCGTATCCCGAAGCTGGTCTTTTGTGGTTCAGATTCACGAGAAAATGACATTTGTTTCGAGATTTATGTCTTAAATGCACTCGTAATGTCTCCTGCGTACGCATGATTGCCAGGGGAAGTGCTCCAGCTTCTGCTGTTGTACCAATCACTGATGTTCCCTCAGGCACACCAAGACAAATCCTTAACGATTTGTTTATTTCTGCCTGAAGACTTTTGGTGTTCGTGATCGAGATACTTTGTAGGACAGGCAAGCTATACCTGAGAAGGGAATTTATCAGGGCGTTCTGGAGTTTCAACATGGACGCGCATGACTTGCCCCATGTTTTCCCTGTCAGACAGCGAAGTACATTGCACGCGGAACCAAGCTTTGACTTAAGATATTTTATATGCGGAGTCCAGGTTAAGTTTTTATCAAGTATATAGCCGAGAAACTTGTGTGTTGGCTTGTATGGGATGAGATTCCCAGCCAAGAGTAGGGGGAAACGTTTTACAGACATTCGTGTGAAAGCCATTGCCACTGTTTTCTCTGGAGATAAGCACATGCCACGTTCCCGTAGGAATCGGCTAACGTCGGCAAGAGCCTGTTGAAGTCTTCTTTGACTGACAAATCGATTTGAATGTGTTGACCAGATACATATGTCGTCTGCATAAATTGATAGGTGTATTTGCTTCGGAAGATTCCGTCGCAAAGACATTAGTGTGATATTAAAGAGCGTAGGACTTAGGACGCCTCCTTGTGGAACCCCTCGTTCTATGATATTGTCACGAATGACAAGTGATGAGGCGAGTGAATAACTGAGTAAACTGAAACGTTTAATCGGGCGAACTTGTGCCCAAAAATAAAGAAGGAAACAAAAGATAACAGCAGAGCGTCGCGGGCGTCGAAGTCGGCGAAAGAGCAGAGTCGAACGCTGGGGCGAAACTGACTCGGCTTGCCAGGCGGAGCCCCTTTGTACACACGTGGGCTTCGGGAACATTCGGCGTGGAAGGTTCGGTTCGTAGAACATTCTAACCTCGAATTAGCAAGGCGGCTCTCGAACTTACTAGAACTTCACATTACAGCGTCAGCAAAAGGTGTAGGCGCGGCCAGGAATCGAACCCTGGCCTTCTGCGTGGAAGGCAAGCGCGATAACCGCTATGCCACGGGCGCGCTGCCTACTTGGTCAGCTGCGCCCGCGGCATTATTCCCCCGTTAAAAAAGTGCATCGTCCCGATGCCCAGCACGAAACGAAAACAAAACAAAAGAAATCCACAGCAGAATCGCGAGCCGCAGTTCACAGTTCACAGTTCACTCGTCGACGAGGGTGGAAAGTTCTATCGTTCGTAATACGGCTTCAGCCGGACGACGTGCACCACCTCGGGTCGCGGCTGACGTCTTGCAGATGGGCGCGTTCCGTCGGGAAGGACTTCGTAGTTCAGATCGCCGAGGCGTCGGATGATCTTGTAGGGTCCGAAATAGCGTTTCAGAAGCTTTTCGCTGAGACCGCGGCGCCGTATCGGTGTCCACACCCATACCCGATCTCCGGGTTGAAAGTGGACGTCCCGGCGACGAAGGTTATACCGTCGTGCGTCGACACGCTGTTGGTCATGAATCTTGATTCTTGCCAGTTGGCGAGCTTCTTCCGCGCGTTGAGAGATCAGTTGAGCGTCGTCGTTGCCATCGTCGGCCGGCACGTGAGGCAGCATGGCGTCGAGCATCGTGGTAACCGCCCGACCGTGTACCAGCTGAAACGGCGTCACTCCCGTGGTTTCTTGAACCGCTGTGTTGTACGCAAACGTAACGTACGGCAACACCTCGTCCCACGTTTTGTGCTCAACGTCGACGTACATGGAGATCATGTCGGCGATGGTCTTGTTGAGCCGCTCTGTTAGCCCGTTGGTCTGCGGGTGATAAGCGGTGGTTCGTCGATGGCTGGTGTGACTGAGCCGAAGTACCTCCTGGGTCAGCTGTGCCAGGAAAGATGACCCTCGATCTGTGATCAGCACTTCAGGTGCGCCGTGTCGAAGGAGGATGGACTCGACAAAAAACTTGGCGACCTCCACCGCTGTTCCCGATGGCAGGGCTTTCGTCTCGGCGTATCGTGTAAGATAATCTGTCGCGACGATAATCCACCGATTTCCTTGCGTCGATGTTGGGAACGGCCCAAGCAAATCCATTCCGACCTGCTGGAAAGGCCTAGTCGGGGCAGGTATCGGCTGCAGGAGTCCTGCTGGCTTCGTCGGAGGCCTCTTACGTCGTTGGCACTCATGGCACGACCTTGTGTACAGATGGACTGTTTTCGGGAGTCTCGGCCAGTAGTACTTGTCACGAATCCGGGCGAGCGTCCTGCTGTAGCCAAGGTGTCCAGCCGTCTGGTCGTCGTGGCATGCTTGAAAGATTTCTTCACGCAGGCTGGCCGGAACAACCAGCAGCCAGGCAGGGTTGCTCGTTCCGAAGTTCTTCTTGAAGAGCACGCCTCGCCGCAGAACGAAGCTTGACAAGTCTCGGGCCAAGACTCGCGGAACTGAACTTCCTTGGCCTTCCAGGTGTTCCATCACGGCGCGAAGTTCCGGGTCGTCTCGTTGAAGTGCTCTCATGTCGGCATCTGTCACTGCCCCGAGAAAACGGGCGTCATCGTCGTCGTCAGTGCTTTCGGGAGGAGATTCGACTGGGGCCCTAGACAAACAGTCGGCGTCGTTATGCTTGCGGCCAGACTTATGCACAATGGTCACGTCGAATTCTTGCAGTCGCAGACTCCAGCGAGCGAGGCGTCCTGACGGGTCCTTGAGGTTGACGAGCCAACAGAGAGCGTGGTGGTCCGTGACAACGCGAAACGGGATCCCGTACAGGTACGGGCGGAACTTGGTTAACGCCCAGATGACAGCGAGGCATTCCTTGTCGGTCGTTGAGTAATTTTTCTCTGCCTTGGACAGTGCCCGGCTTGCGTAAGCGATCACCCTCTCTGCTCCGTCTTGTCTTTGGACGAGTACCGCGCCGAGTCCGGCGTTGCTGGCGTCCGTGTGTACTTCCGTTTCCACTGTTGGATCGAAGTGTCCGAGGATAGGGGGCGACTGGAGTCTTTCCTTCAGTTCGTTGAACGCTTGTTCTTGCTCCTCCCCCACTGGAAGTTCACGTCGTCCTTCGTCAGATGCGTGAGCGGTGCAGAAATCTTGGCGAAATCGCGAACGAAACGTCTGTAGTAAGCGCACAGTCCAAGAAATCTTCTTACGGCTTTCTTGTCTGATGGCTTCGGAAATTCGGCAACAGCGGATGTCTTGGCAGGATCAGGGCTTACACCCTGAGCACTCACGACATGGCCCAGGAATTTGAGCTCGCCGTAAGCGAACCGACATTTTGACGGCTTTAGTGACAGTCCAGCATTCCGGATAGCCTGTAGCACGGCTCGCAAACGTCTCAGGTGCTCGTCGAAGTCACTTGCGAATACCACGACGTCGTCGAGATAGACGAGGCAGCTTTGCCATTTCAAGCCGGAAAGAACGGTGTCCATTACGCGCTGGAACGTCGCCGGTGCTGTGCAGAGTCCGAACGGCATCACTTTAAATTCGTACAGTCCGTCCGGCGTGACGAAGGCAGTCTTCTCACGATCCCGTTCGTCGACCTCGATCTGCCAGTACCCACTCTTCAGGTCCATCGACGAAAAGTATCGGGCATGGCGCAGCCGGTCCAGAGTGTCGTCGATGCGTGGCAGCGGGTAGACGTCCTTTTTCGTTACGGCGTTTAGTCGACGATAGTCCACGCAGAACCGAAGAGTCCCGTCTTTCTTTTTCACAAGGACTACCGGTGAAGCCCACGGGCTGCTTGAGGGCTGGACAATGTCGTCATCGAGCATTTCTTGGACCTGCTTCTGGATGACTTCTCTCTTTCACAGAGACACGGTACGGCGACCGATGAACAGGGAGCGCGTTGTCTTCAGTGACAATTCGGTGTTTCGCAACGGTCGTTTGGCGCACCTTTGACGACGTGGAGAAGCACTCAGTGAACTCGGCGAGAAGGTCACTGAGCTGCCGTCGTTGTGGGGTAGGCAGGGTTGGGTCGATGTCAAACTGCGAAGGCGGCGTTGTCTTGGGTGACCACGAAGAGGGGTCTTCTGATATTCCGGCGATTGCGGCTGAGTCCGGGAGTTCCTCGGCGTGACCCACGGCGGTGCCTTTCGTAAGGTGCTGGGCCTCCTGTCGGAAGTTCGTTACCAGTGCGACAGTGTGTCCGTCTTGGAGCTCCGCGACGCCTCTCGCGATGCCGATCCCTCTTCCTAGAAGCAACTGGAGGCTTCCTTCGAGCAAAACGTCGCCGCAGAAAGTCTCATCAACCCCGACGGGTACGAAAACACTTGACCGCGGTGGTAGGTTCACGTGGTTTGCGAGGACTCGTACCGCGGATGACGTCGCTTTGGGTTCCTCCGGTGGTGGAGCAGGTTTTCGTAGCGTCAGCCGGTTTGCTCCGAGGTCGATGACGGCGCCATACTCGCAGAGAAAGTCCATGCCGAGGATAACGTCCCTCGAACAGTCTTGCAGGACGACGAACTTGACAGGGCACGTCTCACCGTGGATCTCGACGCGAGCAGTGCATCTCCCGACCGGCGTGATGAGGTGCCCTCCGGCGGTTCGTATTTGAGGTCCATCCCACGGCGTCGTGACTTTTCGAAGGCGGCGGGAGAGCCTCCCACTCAAGACTGAGTAGTCTGCTCCGGTGTCCACGAGTGCTGATGCGTCGTGGCCGTCGATGACGACGTTTAGGTTATTGGACACCGTTGCAGGGGCGTCGTTTCGGTCTCTGGTAGCGTTCGAGTGGGGGCCCTCCGACGTTCGTGGAGGATCTTGGCGTCGGTCGTCTTCGGCAACTCCACCTCCAGGGGTTGCCGCGCCTAGTTTCCCCGGCGAGGAGCGAGGGGCGACAGGCTTTCACGTCGGGGTCGGTGCATCGGCGAAGCTGGACGTCGCGGCGACGGCGACCGGAACTCTCGGCGGGACGCAGGCTCGGGGGACTGAGGTCGTCGCAAGTACTCGTCGATCTCCCGAGGTCGTTCACCATAACGGGGGCGCGGGTCGTTCGGGTGGAACCCGCGCAGCCCAAGTCGTCGGTATGGGCATCGGCGGTAGGTATGGTCTGCTTCCCCGCAATGGAAGCACAGAGGGCGTCGGTCGGGCGTACGCCACACGTCGGTTTTCCGGGGTGCGCGAGGCTCCGGGCGGGCGTACTGCGCCGGGTCGTCGTGGCGTCTGTCGTGTTGCGGCGCAGGAGACTGACGTCGGGGCGGCGCGACATAGGTGCGAGGAGGAGGCGGTGGCCGTCGGGCCACTGCGGCGTAAGTCAACGTGGGCTCCTCGGTGGCTGCCACGGCGACGGGAGCCTCTGGTTGGATGGCTCTCTGAACTTCGTCCCGCACAGCCTCGGCGATGGAGAGCGTCGCTGGTCGGCTTGCGGCTGGCAGCAACCGGCGGATTTCCTCCCGGACGACCTCCCGGATGATTTCGCGGATGTCCGTACCAGGAGCGTTTTCGCCGCTAAGCAGAGCGGTTGCAGTGACACTTGGATGCCGCCGGTAGTGGGAAGCGCGGGCTTGGAGGGCGCGCTCGATGTTTGTTGCCTCGGTGACGAAGGCGTCGACGGTTGCCGGCGGGTTGCGGACGAGGCCTCCGAAGATGTCGTCTCTCACCCCGCGCATGAGGATTCGTAGCTTCTTCTCTTCTGTAGCCCGAGGGTCGGCGCGGGCACTTAGGCGCAGAACGTCCTCTACGAAGCCGGTGACGCTCTCGTTGGGGCCCTGGGTCCTGGTTCGCAGTAGGTCCTCAGCTCTCTCTCGGCGGTGGTGGTTGATGAACGTAGCTTTCAGACCGGTCTTGAAAATGTCCCACGACGTCAGAGAGGACTCATGGTTCTCGTACCAGTGCTTGGCGGTCCCCTCAAGCGAAAAATAAACGTTGTGTAGGCGCTGCTCGTCGGTCCAGCCATTGTGGCGGGCAACGCGTTCATACTGGTCAATCCAGTCTTCGACGTCTTCGTAGAGTTCACCGTGGAAGGGGGCAGCTGTCCGCGGTGCGACGGGCAGGTAGATGACGGGAGAAGAGGCGGGGGCTTGCGACTGGTTGGCCATCGTCGTCTTCGTTGGCTGCTTGGTCCTGGGCGGCAGAAGTCCGAATTCCGGTTGTAGGCCTTGGGTGCGACGACTCAACCGGATCTCGGTAGTGCCTTCGTTGGTTCTTCGCGGGCTTGGCGTCGGACTTGCACTGCGGGCCCTCGGAGGGGTACGCGGCAGGGGCATGCGTTACCCCGCACCTCCACCAAAATGTCACGAATGACAAGTGATGAGGCGGTGAATAACTGAGTAAACTGAAACGTTTAATCGGGCGAACTTGTGCCCAAAAATAAAGAAGGAAACAAAAGATAACAGTAGAGCGTCGCGGGCGTCGAAGTCGGCGAAAGAGCAGAGTCGAACGCTGGGGCGAAACTGACTCGGCTTGCCAGGCGGAGCCCCTTTTGTACACACGTGGGCTTCGGGAACATTCGGCGTGGAAGGTTCGGTTCGTAGAACATTCTAACCTCGAATTAGCAAGGCGGCTCTCGAACTTACTAGAACTTCACATTACAGCGTCAGCAAAAGGTGTAGGCGCGGCCAGGAATCGAACCCTGGCCTTCTGCGTGGAAGGCAAGCGCGATAACCGCTATGCCACGGGCGCGCTGCCTACTTGGTCAGCTGCGCCCGCGGCAATATGATCTTGCGTGTTTCCTCAATTGTTTGCATGAATATAGTTCGCTGTGTTAGATACTCTTTCACCCAGTTAAAGATTTTTCCACCGAATCCATGCTCAGCCATTGCATTCAGAATTGCCTCATGTGTGATGGAATCAAATGCCTTTTGAATGTCTAAGAAAATGGCGAGAGTCTTTTCCCCATCGGCAATGCCTTGCTCAGCCGAACTAACGAGATCGATCACACTGTCTGTTGCGGAGCGTCCTGTGCGAAACCCTGACATTTCTTCGGGATATAAGTTTGAGTTTTCAAGATACCATATCATTCTCGACAAAATCATACGCTCCAATATCTTACATACACAACTGGTGAGCACGATTGGTCGAAACGACTCTAGTTCGAAAGGAGATCGTCCAGGTTTTAGAACTGGAATAACTTTGCCCCGCTTCCAGTCATGTGGGAGCACACCGTTAGCAAATGATTGGTTATAGTATTCGAGAAGTCTGCGTCTTGAGTGTTCATTCAATCGTATGAGTGCAGAGTACGTTACGGCATCTGGACCAGGGGATGACTTTTTTTTTTGAGTCTTGCAAGGCGTGACCCAGCTCTTCAAGAGTAAAAGGCATGTTGAGGGATATCTCTTTTGCCGTCACCGAAACAACTGCTGGATGTTTTCGAGTGCTTTGGTAGGAGGAGTTCTGGGCAATGAGACTGCAATATGCCTCAGCAATCTCGATATCGGGACAACCTTAGCGCAATGCGAGGGCTCTGAATGGGTATCTCTGTTGAGGAGTAGTTATTTTATTGAAGAACTTCTTTCTCTTCTACTCTTATAACCGAGCATCTTCCTCGTCTTTTATTTGTCCGCCATGGGTGCGGCCCCTCTAAGATAGACAGCATCCTTGTGGTATAGCGCGATGGAAGGTGCACTCGCACAATTGTTTGCCTTTGCGTCAATAGCAGGATTTCTCCAGGATTTCTCGGGCGAACTTGTTGCAGTTTCTTGCCGGGATGTTTAGGCTAGAAAACTCTGGCACACACTGACACATACGACAATGGGTGGGTAGGTGCCCCGCTGCTGCGATGGCCTTCACTGACGCTGGATGTTCCCTAGTCCGGTCATTGATGCACCTTCCAGTCTTTCCAATGTAACATTGACCACACAACAGTGGGATTTGGTATAGACAACCTCCTTCTCACATTTGGTGTACTTGGTCTTGTGAGACACCTGTGCAGTTTGTTTTTTGCTCGTTGATCTCCTTGTTTACCTTCCGGCACATGGAATAGGCCTTGTTGGGCGCAGAGCGTATCGCGTGAACGTCCTGCCGGCCGTCATTTTTTTCATTCGATGAGTGAACCCGTGGATATAGGGCGCTATTAGAAAAGGTGTTCTTGCAGATGTTTTCGCATATCGATACCAGGAGTGTTCTGAGGTAACCGTCATCCTGGAGCCTGGAGATTTGCGTCGCGAAACTTTGCCCCACCTGATGATTAACCTGACATTTTAAGGGCGAAAGTATAAGTGCTGTGGTGGCAACCCCTCGTTTGACATTTTTTGAATTTTCGGACCCAGAAGGAAGAAATCCTTTACAAGACCTTGCCCGATATCTTCAGCACACGTGTCCTGGTGTGAATTTTAAGGATAGATCCAGGAATTTAATGCATTTGTTCGCGGGGAGTTCATGAGGGAAGGCAAGATCCGAGCAGCTTTGTTCGAAACATTGCAGGACGACCTCTTTGCACCCGTGGATTGGCTCAGTGTTGGACAATATTAGAAAATCATCTGCATACCTGAAGAGGGCCTCAACTTTGGGATCTTTTAAACGTTCTTGGATGGCAAGTCCACACGCTGCGAGGTACAGATCCTATGCAGATGCCAATTTTTTGTACATACTGTAGGTTTTGATGCTTCGCTGCCGTCGCCTTCAGGTAGACGCTTAAAAGTTTTAAGATGTCTAAGTTAGGGTACCTTATTCTTCAATTGTGTTTGGAGAATCTTTAGGAGGTTTGTATGTGAGATGGAATAATACATGTCCTGTTTGTCGATGGAAAACCCTGAGGCAATTTCACATCCTTTCTCTCAAAGGAAAGTGATTACACTTTCCGAGTTATGGATCTTGTACCTGAACACTGGACAGATGTTTAGCTAAAAAGGTCAACACAAGGGCTTGCAAGGTGTTTCTTTCCGAAACTATGGCACAAAACGGAACTAATATTAAACAGCGCACAAAACGTCGGCGGAAGAGAAAAGGACAGTAGAACGAAAGAGTGCTGACTCCCAACTGATTTAATTAGACAGAACTTTCGTTCTACTGTCCTTTCTCTTCCGCCGACGTTTTGTGCGCTGTTCAATATTAGTGATGTACCAACTAGCTCAAATTACCACTTTACTACAAAACGGAACACCTTCGTGCGTTTTTGCCGAAAAAAAGACAGACAGTTGGCTCTTTTTTGTTTGTTTGGTTTTTCTGGCAAGACTGGTAAGAAGATTCTTATCCACTATTTTCAGGAGCATGGCTCTTTTAGTGGATTTGGTTCTTTTTTCATCAACTGGAATAAAATTCTTATCCATGGCTTTGTTGGCTTTGTTTTCATACTTCCCAGATTCGAGGGTCACGAACCCTGCTTTTTTGTCCGATGTGCAAAGCTTTACGTCTTTGCTACGCAATTCTTGCATGTTGAAGGAAAACTCACCTTTGTGTGCGCTTTGCTCCATAGGCTTACAAGGCAGTCTATTCCTTCATTGATGATTTTTTAAGTTTTCCATTCGGGGCCTTAAATGCAATGTCCCTAACCAACGTGATTTTGTCAACCGCTTGCAGTTTTGGTGGAAGTGCAAACTTTGGTCCTTGTTCAAGTACATGCTTTGTTCGTGCTGAAAAGCTGACATCCTCGATGACCATGACTGGGAAGCTTTTGGGCCTTTTCTTTTCTTGCCAGGTGGTGTTCCCATGTTGGAAGAAAACATTGTATCCAAATAGCAACGATCCCGGTGACCAGAGCTGTTCCATTCTCTGCCAATCGTTGCTGAGTACGCTGAGCTTCCACAGCGTTTCCGTACCTTGCATTCCACGCGACCAAAGTTGCCCTTCTTGGCGGGCTATAAATAAAATGTACTCATAAAATTGGCGATACATTCAAATACGGTTTCGAGCAAGCACTCGTAACATCCATCCAACAAGTACGTCTGGTGTCCTCGCCTCCTGCGTCTCAAAAGCGGAAAGAAATGAGCTCCGGTCACAGATTCGGTCGGGGTGTGCGTGTCGCCGGGTGGCTGGACGCGTGCCTCCCTGCACCCAGGTCCTGCGGCGAGAGGTGCGGGGCATCCACACGTCGGGCGTGAGCGCGGCCAACCGTGCGGGCCGGTACCGGGTCACCAGGAACCACAGCAAGCCCCTGACGTACGAGATGGCCAACCCGCCCCACCAGATTGCCCACAGGAAGGCCTGGAACTCCTGGAACACAAGTAGGTCTCACCCAGAGCTCGGGCACAAATACGCTTTTCCCAAAAATGGCGGGCGACTGTTTTTGCGGATTAACATTTTTGCCCGGTTTACGGTTCGTCGACAGAAAGGGAATGGAAACTGCCGTGCAGCCCAAATACGAAAACAAAGAAGAGCGTATTTCGGACGCAGTTCTGTTGGCCGTGTAGCTGCGTGACCGTGGCTTTGGCGAGTGCTTTGGCCAGGTGGAAGCGCACGCCGGTTCCAAGAAGAACGTTCCGCAATCGCTCCCGCAGTGCCGTTACGACCGAACGATCATTGCAGAATCGCTTGAGGAGTGACGAAGAAGAGAACGACGCACACATTTTGTTTCTTTCGGTAACTTGCTCTTCGAAAGCAGCTTTTGACAATGAATACTCGTCAAGAAATGTTTGGAAAGGGTGCCCTAGCTTCCCAATCTTTCTCACGAGGGTAACATGCCTCAATTATAAAATGTCCGAAATTGTCTTCGGTGTCCCTTTTATGTGCCTAGCGTAGGGTATTTCTTTTCGTCGCTAGATTGGCAAACATCCTTTGAAGCACAATTTTCAGAATCGGTGGTTCCATAAGGTTGTTGGTACGAATATATTCTCCCGTTGACGAACTCACGAGCGTCAACGAGAGGCTTCCAACGAGGAGGCTCGAGCCGGCATTTTCTGAAAATGGTAAACTCTTTGAAACTTGCATCGGGTGTTTGTTTGCGCCAGTCGCTCGCACGTGGAGGGACGTGTGGGCTCTTGGGATTGCAGGCAACCTGCAGGGCGGCCTGAGGCAGTCGGAGACCCTCATCGAGGACATGTTCATCAGGAAGTTCATGACCGGCACGTGGCACCGCATGTTTGTGTCGGAGATCCTAATCAAGCGGCGGCACAACATGGTGATGGTGGGCGGCATCGTGCAGCGCACGGTCATCCCCCGCAAGATGTACTTCCTCCTGGGCTACACCGAGGAGATCCTCAGCTACGTGCTCAAGTGCCCCGTCAAGCTCGAGCTCCAGTCCACGGCCGACAAGAAGGACATGGTCTTTAAGTACATCTAGGCTTCGTCCCGGCTTTTTGCCAACCATTTTGTATAGGATAAGTAAATAGAATTCCTACCTAGGAGACACCGCATTTGTTTGAGACACTGGACTTGTTCTATTTGCCGGCACTTGTGCTGAAAAGCGCAGGGCGGTTGTGTTTTCGGAACTCGTGAATTAAATACGGCGGTGTGCGTTGAGTGCAGCTGGTGGAGGTAAGTTGAACGAGCCCACTATAGAGGGTAGGGGTTGCCCTCGACACGAAACTGTCGGTACTAGGGACTTGACATGCGTACGATAGACCCCCAATTCAAAGTATTTTCTTTGCCATCCCCGCATTGCCGTTCTTCCCAGCTTGCCGCATCGAGAAACCCTCCCAACTGGTAGGTACTTGCCAGGGCAAGTTTCTCCAGTGTTATAGGCATAGGTACGTGCGCTGACCTTGGACTGGTTTGGAGGACACCTCATAGCCTCCCAGATTCTTTCGTGTGTTGGCTGCAGTCGGGCCTTTGCATCTGCCGGTAGAGACTCTTCCTCTGCGGCGCTTAGTGGCGCTTGCAAGTAAACCAAACAATATTACGAAAGAGCCGCAAATTATCATCATCCCCATTATCGTCGGTCTATGGAATTTAGGAGCAGCGCGAAATGTACTCTCTGCCTCTTGCCACAATACACACCTTTGGCAAGGAAGAAGTTGATAAAAATTTGAAGGTTCATCTTTTCGAAGCGCAAAAAGTGTAGAACAAATGACCACGATGCCGTTTTCAAATAAACTGCACGTCTATGCCTTTTAATAAAAAACAGGAAGGCTGATGAATCAAAAACAGGAAGGTGATTCAAGTTATAGATTCACACTAAATCTTGTATTCTGATGTGTCATTCAGCGAAAAAGCACAAAGCCCGGAGCAGCAAATAAAATTGCGAATCAACAGAGATTGACTTGCCTTTCCCTATTCTGATGATGAGAACAATGAAAATACAAGCTTCATGCCACGGGCTCGCACCGAACAGCGATTTTGGTTCCGTTTCTGGTTTAGTTGTAAGCGCCGGGCCACCTTTGTCGTACGTGACCACCTACCTACCCCTCCCCCCGCTTCCCCATAATCTGAGTTCCTTTTCTTTAATTTTTACTGCTTTCTCCTCTCCTAATTCAATCGTCTCCGCATTTTTTTTTTTTTTTGATGCGAAAGCATAAATTGTTTTATGGAGTGAACCGACGTTATCAGCTTTGAAGTTGCGCCAAACCAACACCTCCTAGACAGCTTTAAAGCCTGCGCGTACTGTACCTCGAGAAAATGAAAAAATTCGATTTTTCGAACTTGAGTCTTGAAAAAATTAGAAATGTTCAACGTTTTTGTATTGTCTATTAAAAACGTTTGATATCTTCGAACTCAAACTTTCAGAAACCTTAACATTTTCGAATTTGAACCTCGCTAAGTTCTAATTCGAACCTTAGCGAGGTTTGAACATTTCAAAACCTTTCAAACTCAAACTTCGGGAGGTTCACGTCATCCCTAGGCTCAAGCACCCAACGTTGTCGAGATTTTTCACGTACTTCTAGAGCACGGCTTCTTTGCCGTTATCCGACATAACGCGCGCTGCTCCACCAACGTGGTTTCGTTTTACAAAAATCCCTCCATCCGCCCCTCCAAAAGAAACGAAAACAAACGGACGAGCAGAGAAGCCACAGAAAAGAAACCACAACCAGGGAGGGGGAACCGCCGGAGAGGAGGACGAACACGGTCAAAATGAAAACAGGAACTTTGGGCGGGGGAGCACGTAAATGGTCACGTTATCTTTGTTATTCATTGTATAATTACCCGAGACTGCGGTGATCACAGGAACAAGGAAGGAAGTCTTACAGCTGAAATTTTATTGCACGCAGAAGTACAAGAAGGCGAGAAAGGGGAAAATTCGCAAATGACAGGGCCACTGACATTCCCCAAAATTTATATTTTATTTTTAGTTAGGCGATTTATTATGGTGTCAAAAGGCTCCCCGATCAATATTTTGCTGCAGCGTCACGTATATTTTTAACAAAGTAAAAAAAAAATGCAACTGCTTGACAACGAAACCGAAACTGGACTGGGGAGTAGAGGTAATCGGCGGGATCAGAATGGCTGTGGGCGGGATGTTTTGGTGGCGCCACCTCGCGGGCACCCTCCTGTGACGGATACACCGTGGTGACGGAGCTGGCAGGATGCGAGACAGACGACGCTCTATGTCAAAGCACGAAGTGGGTGTGTTAGTTCGCATCTATGCCGAATAAAAACAGTTTATTTATGAAGAAACGTGTATGACGTTTTTGTTAGTGATCTTTCTAATGAATAACAGCGCCTCAAACTTGCTTTTTATATTAGAAAAACTTTAAGATGTTCAAAAACTAGCCTGGAGCTTCACATTACAGTTTGCGCGGAGTGACTGATTCTTGGTTTGCCCGGATCTGTGGAGGCTGCTGTAGAAAAAGGTGTTGCATTAACAGAGTAGATGACGTGCTGTCGTCTTAGCTGTGCACGCGCGCACAGTTGTATTGCAAAGCGCCGCACACTTGTTTTAGCTGCACTGAGCTTGCTGATACCGACGCTTGTATCCAAGTATGGCTCTTCAGTTGCTGACGAGCAAATTCTCCTCAGCAACTGACGCTTAGCTCTTCCCGAATCGAATACGTAGCAAAAAGGTTTGTCACATCGCGACTTCTGCTCAAAAGAAAAGCAGAAATTTTCATAAATTCTCGGCCATGGCCCGGCACATTCGGGTGATTGATTAATCTGTTCTATCCTGTTTTTACTAAGAATTGTTTACAAACTTAATATCGCTCGCTGAGGAGCGTATCACGCACTATGCGGATTTCGGTCCGCAAAAATTAAACATACAAACGGTAGTAACTTTTTGATTAATATGCAATTAATGCAAAGCTGCAAGTGAGCTGGACAAGAATGTCAATAATAATCCCTGGAGAAGGGAACAAAGGGGACAAAGGACAAACATAAATCTCCAAATACAGATACAGGTGACTAGTGCGCGACCGAAAAAATCCGCCTGGTCCGGGTATCGAACCTGGACTCAGGCGCCTTCTGAACGCGGACCGGGTTCGATACCCGGTCCGGGTTCAGGGCGTTGCCATCTTGCTTGGCTGGGGTGTGCTTGGACAAGTCATAATCCGATTACGAAGCCCTGCTAAGGCGTCGGAATCGAATTATGGCCGCGCCCAAGAGCGCACCCAACTGAGGAAGATGGCGGAGCCTTGAGACCGACTTGCAAACGTGTGATAGCTGTGTTTGGAGATTTATGTTTGTCCTTTGTCCCCTTCTCCAGATATTATTATTGACAGTAATTTTTGGGACGCTGAAGTGTCACCGACTTACTACACTTAAAGGGGCCCTGCAATCATAATTAAGCGTCTACCTTTTTTGCGGTTTCCACGTCTCTTGGGGTTCGGGCAAGCCAGCGGGCACGGAGAGAGTAACTAAATATCAGTGCGTCATATTTTAACCGGACGACGCGGAAACCTCCTCCACCGACGGGGGCGACCCGCGGTACCGAAAGCGCGCGTAATGTGACGTCTTAGGTCCTGGGCTTACTACTGGTCAGAGCCGCTAAAAGCTTCTTTTTAGTCGAAATACAAAATATAAGTGGCGCGAACCGTTTCAATTATTTATAAAAGTAGTTTTTGTTCACCTCTTTAGATCAGAAAAGAAACAAATGCAGTTTATAAAGTACGGAAACAAGAAATGATCCGTCGACATACCCGCCACCAATCGGTGGAAAAGGCGGCGCCTACTAGAAAGGAGTAGTGGGA
This sequence comes from Ixodes ricinus, assembly GCA_037355805.1. Taxonomy (NCBI): domain Eukaryota; kingdom Metazoa; phylum Arthropoda; class Arachnida; order Ixodida; family Ixodidae; genus Ixodes; species Ixodes ricinus. The sequence goes on from JAZHYW010009553.1 coordinate 47,351, forward strand.
TCAGGCGCCGACACGGAAAGGTCCCGGATGTACGCGGCGGCGCTGCGGCCGTAGGGACCGACGGACCCGGCCGGCTCTGAGCGTTCCCAAGGCCTTCGGTGAGCAGCTTTGTCTAGCGGTTTGGGCGTTTCGCGGTATGGCAGCGCGAAGTGGCTCCCATTCTGAACTGATCTTTACCCCGTGTTTGCTGTCGTTTGTGGCCAATGAAGTGTCATGCCGAATTTGTGTTTAATCGCGCAGCAAATGCAATGAGATCCGCTCTAGCTGCCCGCTACATACAGCCTATCCAGAACACGCTTTAGTGGCGCCCTCTCGCGCCGTCGACACAGAGTACGGCAGCCGTGAGCGCTCGCTCAGCTCACCACCCCCTCGTCTAGTTCACGGCCACTCAAGCAACCAAGGACGTCATGAAGGAGGTTATTTTTTGCTTGTTTTTGTAATTTTTATTTGCCTATAACTTCTAAAATAAATCGAAATTCGAGAAAAGAAAAGTGTCATTAAGTTACTACGTTCAGTGCGCTCAGGTTTGGTGCAAATTAAAAATTAGTAAAAAAAGCCATTGCAGGGCCCCCTTTAAAGGGATACTACAACGAAATTTCGGCGCTCATTTTTTGGTCTATATGTGTTCAAAAGAGCAGTATCACATGGAGCATACCAATATCTTGTTAAAAAAGTCTCGAAAAGGAATTTTAAAACGAATTAAACGATTACCAAAGAGCACCTGGTGGATGTCGCTAACGCCTCGTTTGTAATGCTCGTCTAGGAACCTTGACAGCTAGTGACGGAGGTCGTCTCGCCTCCGGCCACGACGAGACAAGGGGGGAAGGAGGAACTCCCTTCTTCCCGAGAATCCCTTTTGTGTGTCGCAGAAGTCGCTATTGTCCCCCTACAAGATTATAGAAGATTAACCCGTCACTCAAAATTCGTACAAAAGCAGCCGCTTCGGTGGCTGGAACGACTAGGCCATCCTCTCGACGTCAGCCTCGCCGTAGCTTTGCTCGCCTTGAGACGACCTACGTCACGATTGCGTTGGATGTCACGTGCTCTAAGCTGGGCCTTCTCCGAGCGCTTGCCAGAATGGGCCGTTTATAACGAAAAATACAGCCACCAGGATCAAAATACAAACGTGCGATTGTCATTTACGGATATTGTGGATCATATTCAACCTATATTTTTGAACACGACGGGAATATTTCAAATTTCGTTGAAGTATCCCTTTAAGACTTGAATCGCGAGGGGGTCTCGCACGTTTCGCGTCGACCGGTTGAATAAGCAGGGATTTAGTTGAAACGACTTCGGCAAGCCAGCCACCTCTTCTTCCTGCCAGTTATTTCGAGGAAATGTTTTTTTAGGGGCGAAGCTCCTTAGGGGCTAGCCATGTCCGTATGTCCGTCCGCCGTAGGCCGGCGTCGGGTGCTCGTGAGATCACGTGCTCGTGTAGGGCAAAAAAAAATTAGAAAAAAAGACGAAAAAGATTTATGAAAAAAGAAAAAAAAGAGTAGGGGGTTCTGAGATGCCATCCCATCTGTCTGCTTCAAAAAAGAAAAAGAAGAAAACCACACATTCTCCTACTGCCATGAATGAAAAGGACCGAAAAGCTCGGCATGCAGCGCCTCAGCGTCTACGTAGACAGCAAGCTGCTGCGGAGACCAGGGCGCGAGAAGCTTCTGCACAGCGTCAAAAACGCCAAGCGGACCCGGAGTTGAGAGCTCGGGAAGCGGCGGCAAAGCGTTAACGCCGACAGCAAGCAGCAATACCTATGACCAAAATCAGTATCATCAGCACCACCCGAGCTTCGCCCCAATCAACATCATTCACCACGTGGAGATGCGGTCATTTTTTTATTGGCTTACAAAATTCCAAAAGGAATCAACTCGGAACTAATAAGAGACCAGCACTTACAGAACACATTTGAACCAACAGGATACACGGAGTCGCTTTTACTAAATTGTTTCCTACACACGCGAGAAATTCTCGAATTTCGCTCTCCTATTTTCAAGTTGATAAGACATTCCTTTCTTAGTTTTATTTGTCCAAATCATTACAAAAATTACACCCTATCCACCATGGTAGATGTTTTAGTGGGATGAAACGCTGGATATTACGTTTTCATCATCCAGCTTTTTATAGTGGGATAGAGAACAGCACACCACCATCCGAGCGCTTCAACGCCTCAGCACCAAAAGTTTTTTTTTTTTTGTTTTGGCACGGCTTTGCGTGTTACGTGCGGCTTCAAACTTTGGTAAAATGTCCTACCACAAATATCACTTCACCAAATAAACACAAGGCGTGAAACAGGCTTTACCGCGCGTTGCCCAAACAGCGCATGAAGCGTTCTGTGCCAGTCTGTCCTACCCGTGACGTCACAAACGATGATGATGATAGCTAGAGACGCGGCCCCTGTAGGTCGCACACGCAGCCATACCAAATATCACGTGGCTGTGTAGCTTTTTTTTCCTTTTAATCAACGCATTTGCAGCTTTTTAGAAGTTACAGAAATTCTGTAACCTCTGTAGTTGGGCTCTCATATGTCATGTACAAATAAAAACCTTGGCGAACAAAAATACCCTGTAAGTGTCCTTTTAAAGGGGCCCTGCAACAGCTTTTTGACTGGTTTTTAATTTGCATCGAACCTGAGCGCACTGAACGTAGTAACGTAATGGAACTTTTCTTTTCGCAAAATTCGCTTTATTTTAAAAGTTATAGGCAAATTAGAATTACAAAAACGAGCAAAAAAATCAGCAGAACCCATCCTTTGAGAATGATTATCTACGTTAATGCGAATAGCATCAAACGGTGCGGAGTTATGCGCGTTCGTCAGGTGGCCGGCACACTCTAGATACGCCAGCCCACTCTTGAGGCGATTCTAAATTTGTTGACACTTTCACAGCCCTGCGCACGATCTCCGCAGCCCAGCACGTGCGTTTGTGTCACTTAGGAAGGCGAGCAAAGCACGCGCCATACGCACAAACACTCAAAATGGTACCGACCAGACTTTCTGGCGTCTCAGCTAGTCTCAACCAACGGTATTTAAACGGTTGTTTATATCTTTAGCCATAGGACGCGCTTACAGCGCTGTCACAGCTACCGGTGCGCGCGCGTTCCATGCACGAGGGCTCATTCCGCTCTCGTGAGGCTGAGCACGGCCGTTACATCACCCTCTCCCGAGCGCGGGAGAGGGTGCATGGAACGCGCGCGCACCGGTAGCTGTGACAGCGCTGTAAAGCGCGTCCTATGGTAAAGATATAAACAACCGTTTAGAGTGCGTTGAATGACTGCCTTCATAGCTCTGTGGTTAGCGCGTCTGCCTGCTGATCAAAGGGTCAACGGTTCGAATCCCAGCCGGCGCCGGTCTTTTTTATTTATTTATCGACCCGCGGCGTAAGAGGTTAGATAGCCAGATAGATACATAGATAGACTGAAAAAGTGCGTGAAGTATCCAAAGAATGTTATTCGCATTAAAATAACCGCCTTCATGACGTCGTAGGTCCTGGCTTGAGTGGCCGTGAACTAGAGAAGGAATAGTGAGCTCAACGAGCGCTCACGGCTGCCGCACTCTGTGTCGACGGCGCGAGAGGGCGCCACTAAACCGTGTGTTGCAGCTCTGGTGTGTTGGATAGGCTGTGGCGAAGCGGGCGGCCAGGGCGGCTCGCATTGCATTTGCTGCGCGATTAAGGCTGCGGTCCCACGGCAGCCATCTTGAACAAGGCGTTAGTTCAACCAATAGATGGCGACACGCACCCGTGGGGTGGCCGAAATATTGGTTCACGGTGGGATGGCTCGAACACCATCACGTTCCCTCGTGGCCTTGTTCAGTCGCTGCCAGCTGTGCTCAGCTGGCTCAATAGCGTGGCCTAGGGTGCCTCAATGTCCTTCTGTTTAGGGTGATGCCACCCTTTGTAGTACCCGATGCCGACAGCACGCGCTCACGGGGAAAATACAAAGAAATCGGCGAAAACAAAATGTCGCCATAGCACAGTCAGCGCCACAGACGCGTGCAGGGACACGCTCTTTCACGCGCTTCTGAACAAAAAAGGAAAATAAAAAGTGTGGGACAAAATGGCCGGATGACTCCACCCTAAGCAAAGCGCACATGAAGGCACCCTAGCGTGGCCCAGCAAACTCATCTATGCGAGAATGTCAGGCTGATTTACACCTTTGCAAGTGGGATCCCGTCTTAACCTCGAACCGCGGACCGCGGTCAGGCGGGCCTACTCTCCAGCCAGCACGTTCGCTGCTTATCGAACAATGTTGCCAAGCGTCTCTTGCCGAAGCATACACAACTGAGCGCAAGAATAAATTCAAAGTATATATATTTATAAAACATGCAGGTGTTCTCTTCGACTGCAAAAACGCACAAACAGTTAAATAAAATACGTAAAACCAGCAACAAATCGAAAAATTAGAAAATATCTATACTTCGTCTCACTTTATCTGCGAGCGAAGCCCAAAGCTATAAGCGCGAGTCCAGCACTTTTTGCGTTTCTCCCCAGCTCGCGCGCTCGAGCGAAGCCGGAACGTACGGAGCTTTCGTGCTCGCGCTTCCAGCTTTGCCTTCGCTCGCACATAAGGTGAAACGAAGCACAGAGTCTCAAAGCTTTCATCAGAAAGCGCCAGAAGCCGCATGGCCATTGCATCAACGATGGCTGCGCTCGCGGCAGCTCTTGCTTCCACGACGTGCTGGAACAGAGGCTGTGATCGTTAAAAAGTCAGAGCTCTGCAACCCTTAAACATGACCCGTCCTACAATATTTGATGCTACGAATCTGAGGTGGATACTCTCCCTGCGTTCCGAAACAGTAAGTGTGTCGCTAATCCAGGCCGTCGGCGACACAGCAGACGCCGCCATCTTGTCATTGCGCACCCCAGTGACGCCTGGCCATCGCCCTGGCGCACCCCAGATGGCGGAAACGTTAGGCGGCGCCAGCATCGCCCAAAAATGGCGGCGCACGGGAGCCCTTCTTGCAAACGTGCATAGGGACATGCGGTTCGGCGGTTGCGACGGGCTTTCGCAATAAATCTTACCAAGAAGCAGTCAATTGTTGAACAGACGTGTCAATATACTGTCAGCGACAAAATTCTGCATGCAGGAATTGCACGCTCAGTAGACTCCAACTCTTCCAAGTACTACCAGTGGAAGCGGACGTCGTAGTAAACTGCCTCGCGATTTACGGCATTGCCTCGCCCTTATAGTTTTAGTA